>CABFOV010003077.1:0-15251 GCA_902141375.1 Timema poppense
CACCCTACCACCCACCCACCCCGGAGAGAGGGTCTCACCAACGCCCACCATACATCACACCGTGGGTTCGACCCCCAGCTCGTGCAAGCGCAGAAGGACAGAGCCTAGGAAAGCAGGTGTCACTTAGAACCGGGACTGTCCTATTCTGACTGTTGCAGGCTGGCTAGTGGAGCTTTCCTTACCTTACCTTACCTTACTTAGCCCGCTGTCTTAATGATCTGAGAGCTAGACTCCAACTCTCTAGTTCGATTCCAGTGCCTGGTGTATTTACACAATATAGGCTACTATTTTGGTCCATTAACCAATATAGACCACCACCCAGCACTAGCGCTAGGTGTTACATCATTGGGCTAACATAGTTTTAAGGTTTTGTTCTAATTTAACCATTGATTTCGAAAGATTACGGTAAATTACCAATGCATTATAATTGAAATATTACCCATATTTGTCTAAATTCAAGAAATATCTCCCATTTAAAAGGCCGTTTCAATATAATCGTGCAATATTTATTAACTTATTGCTATGCGTAAATATTATTTTAATCATATAAATTGATTAAGCATAATTGTTTGTAATAGTTTAACCGACAAGTTAAATATTATAAGAAACAAATAAAAGTTTAAATTTAAAAACAAACAAGAATTGAGTTTTAAAGAAACATACTTAGTCTCTATAAAAGCTTAGGGGCTCTATTAGTTTAAAAACAGAAATTATACAATATTTCAACGTCACTTTAGACCCTTACATTGTATGGATATGAGTTTTGAATTTTTTTAAAATCCTACACAAATTATTTTTTAAATCAATTTAAATTTTAAAATAAAGGCCATTAAGTTGAGTCATCTGATTTAGTTTTAGCCTTTTTTAAAACCGAATTCATTTAAGTCCCCTTTGTAAGGAGCTATTAATTCTATTTCTATTTTTAACTAATATTTTTTAACTCAAAGATTCAATGTTAAATACGAATATTAAATATCGAGTCATCACTTTTAAACCTTTCTTCAGCCTGGAGTATTTTGCTTAAACATATTTTAGCTATTTTTCTCTTTTCAGCCAATAAATGTTCTGAATCTTCTACTGATTGATATTTCTGATTTGAAAAAAAAAAATCATAATCATAAATGGTATCGATGTTTATACAGACTTCTTATGTTTCTTATGACCTTATTCCTTACGGATGTTTATTTGGACTTACATTCAAGAAAGAAGTGACATTTATACTTTAATATCAAGGTTGGCCTGGTTCATATTAGGTAATTTCTTAAAAAGACATTTGTAACCATAATTATGATTATATTTTTAAGAATCGGAATGTAACTAATAAAATTAGAAAACCATTTAATAACCTATTCATAAAAACATGAAAAGCGTGATTTTTTGTGTATCCTATATGAAAGATATCACAGTTTATTTTATTGAGAAATGTGTTAAGAAGAGGTCCCAGCTAATTTTGGTGAGAAATGAGTCACGAAATGACCCAGCTGATTTTAGTGAGAAATTAGTCAAGAGGTCCTAGCTTATTTTAGTGGGAAATGAGTCAAGAATTCTCAACTGATTTTAGTGAAGAAATTAGTCAAGAGGTCCTAGCTGATTTTAGTGGGAAATGAGTCTAGAGGTCTTGGCTGATTTTAGTGGGAAATGAGTCAAGAGGTCCTAGCTGATTTTAGTGGGAAATGAGTCACTAGATGACCCAGCTGATTTGAGTGAGAAATGAGTCTAGAGGTCCTAGCTTATTTTAGTGGGAAATGAGTCAAGAATTCTCAACTGATTTTAGTGGGAAATGAGTCTAGAGGTCCTAGCTTATTTTAGTGGGAAATAAGTCTAGAGGTCCTAGCTTATTTTAGTGGGAAAATGAGTCAAGAGGTCCCAGCTGATTTTAGTGGGAAATGAGTCAAGAGGTCCTAGCTTATTTTAGTGGGAAATGAGTCTAGAGGTCCCAGCTGATTTTAGTGGGAAATGAGTTAAGAGGTCCTAGCTGATTTTAGTGGGAAATGAGTCAAGAGGTCCTAGCTTATTTTAGTGGGAAATGAGTCACTAGATGACCCAGCTGATTTTAGTGAGAAATTAGTCAAAAGGTCCTAGCTTACTTTAGTGGGAAAAGAGTCAAGAGGCACCAACAGTTTTTAGTGGGAAATTAAACAAGAGGCACCAACCGCTCTTAGTGGGAAATTAAACAAGAGGCTTTAAGAGAGTAGCTAATGAAACTACTTCAAGATAGAAACCGATGGAACCATTTCAAGAAAGTAATTATAGAAACTTCCTTCTGGAGAGTTGGCCTTTACCATCAGAGCTACTTCAGGATCATATATATATAGTTATATATATACATACAGGGTGTTCAGAAACTTATAGCCCAAACTGCACATACAGCTTGTTTGAAAAGTAATACAGCATTCCTGTACACTTACACCCGGAAACCTCTGCTAATACCATTAAATTGTATTCAAAGTTTCGTTGTACATCACCGGGATATCAAAGCTGTCAAGCATACGCGTATGACAAGTTGCATAGGAGTTAGGCGTGCAGCACTGCACATGTAATAATGGCAAGCACTTTCTGTGATGTAGGACCGTTAGTGATGACCCTCAGAAACTATTCGCATTTCTATATGTACTGTTGTGTTGTTTACTATTAATTGTGGTACGCTCTGCTGCCGTGCTCTGAGATGTCGAGGTGTGCAGGGCTTCACTTCCTCTAAAATCAACTTCCCAATTTCCGACCCATTAGCGTAATTAGTATTTAAGCATATAATCCGAACGGGCAGTAAGACGCACTGCTAAATAACTTAAACATATTTGTGGAGCTTTGAGACTATTCTTGATGAAAAGGGCTCTTCTTTTAACAAATACAGTAATTTTTTGGTAGGGATGAGGATGGTAAAACTTTAGATGACGTGTACCCGCATTTGTGGGGAAGGAGAGTGAACACCTTTTAAGTGAAATCACGCTTAGTTCATCCAACCGGGATTTGAACACCGCTCTCTCAGTGATTGGAAGAGTGATGCTTTAGACCATGCAGACACTGAAGCAGGTATGATCAATATTAAAATAGAAGATTTGTTTTAGGCATTTCATTTTATTACTAGCTTTTAATTGACGTTAAGCTTAAAACTGCTCATGAATCTATAATTTGGTGAGATTACAGAATGTTAATTTGAAATTCAACAACAACAAAATCCTAAATATAACTATTTTTTCATAAGATATTATAACACTGAAGTATTAAACCCTCTCAACAATAAGGAACTATGCAGGAGGTAACAAAATGCTTGGTATTCCATATATACCTATTATTTATTTTCAAAACTGCCTAAGGTATATCAGCACAAACATCAACTTTAGAACAACAAATCTTTCGAAAAAGATCGATGGAGATATTTTATAACAAACTAATCTTGTAATTCAATAAAAATGTCTACTGAAAATAAATATGCGGCTCGTAGTAATAAAATGTTTTTGGTTGGAAAGTATATTTTTTTCTTTTTCTCTGTGGTCCACGTCATACTACCGGTCCGAGATACTTGTGTTTAATTACAACAATCGAGTAGGGATAGTAAAGGTAGAATTTGCAAGAAATGTGCCCACATTTGCGTGAAAGGGATGGTGAAAAACTGTTTAGAAATCACCACCAAAAGTAAACTAATCCGGGATTTTAACACTGACCTCCCTGTCACCGACAAACCAGACTGGAGTTTTGAGTCCTAGACCACGTGCCTCCAATTATTAGGGAATTTATTACTAACGCAGAATCCAAACCACTTTTGTGATTCATTTTTATTTTGTGAGCGAGGTTTTTTCATAGTGGGTTTCCTTTTGACATCTCATTATGGATCGTTTTATTGATTGCCATCTCTTGGCTTTGGGTTTGATAGAGAATATAGCTAATACCTTTAAGTGGCAGAAGAACACTTAAACTTGTTTCGCGAAACCAAGCCCATAAGTAATGTAGCCTATATTAATTTTTTTTTTTACATCCATCACTGTTTCTAGACTATGACCCCGAGTCATTTTTTTTTATTCAAGTCATAGATTCTTTCATTACAGGCTGGCTAGGCCCGTCGTAGCTTCATATGCTTTATGATCTAACGTAAGACTAGGACAGGTACAACATCCAATCCCGGCCGTTAATTTATCAAATGTGAAAGGGTAAACCCATAATTTCAACAATGATAATTTTTTTTGGCTATGCCGGGAATCAAACCCGGTACCTTTAGGCAGACACGCCACCGACTGAGCTAAGATTTCGAACATATGAATTCATGATAATTGATATGTATAATAAACTATTACGTAAAGGTTATCATCAGATTCAGGCCTAATACTAGAATCAAATTAATTTAAGTCAAACCCGCCTCGGTGGCGTAGTTGGCTAACGCGCTTGTCGTGTTGAGCTCGACTGCTGAGGACGGGGAGATCGAGGTTCGAATCTCGGTCGGGTGAACTGGGGGTGGTTTTTCCTAAATGGTTTTCCACTCTCCCTCCACGCAAATGCGGGCTCGCTTCCTTTAATTCAACCTTACAACATCCTAATCCATTAGAGTAATTAGTACTTAAATCGTATAACGCGAACGGGTAGTAATACGCGGTGCTAAATATTATTATTATTAATTTAAGTCAAAAATGACCACCTGGAGGAATCAAACCCAGTATTGAGCCATCCTGTTAGTCTCGTCTCCTAAAACCTAAATTTAGGTAAACATTCTCTTTTTCATTAAATACAATACAGGCCTATATTCATTTCGACAGATAAGATATGATGCTATTAAAACTAATGCTAGACTCAGCTAGAGTTTTAATGGGCTATATCTAAGGGATAAATGCTAAGTAGCTACATATTTTTTTACATTGATTGTCCCCATCTTGATTCATGGATTCGTTGAAAAAAAGAGTTTGATGAAGACATAGAAGAACAAAGGGGAAGGGGAGGAATCGTCTTCATTCCCAGCTGAATCTTGCAGTGCTCGTGGCCTTACTGTAATTTGTACTGGATCAACAAATAACGGGCAAGACAAGACTCCGACGTGGCTATCTCAAGTGTAAAGAACTCACTTCACCCCAACTGTCGTGAAGAATGCCTGCCTGCCATACAATCCTCCTTCCCTTCCACCACCATCTATAAAAAGAGAAAAAAAAGAAAGAAAAACGAGGAAATAATTTCCTTTTACTCTATTTCTATCCCCTTACGCCTTGAACCTTGAAAACCCACACCCATCTTCTTTAGTCAAACCTCTTCAGCAGCCAATAGACACTTACCAGGAGCTCCTGCTTTTTTTTTCCACATCACTGAAAATTTACATTTCCTTCGTTTTTCCTCCGACCCCCCTCACCCCCCCNTCCAGCGTCTTCTCTGGTGGAGTGGTGACGCTGCGCGACGGGACCGATCTGAAGACACCAAAGGCATTTTCTTTTCCTCTCTCGCCAGCCTGCGCATGCACACCAAGACGTAATAAAGTGATGTGATGTTGAAGTAGTTTGAGCGCACAAGAAGAGCCTAGTAAGGGGTCGTGTTAGGCGAGTTGTGATAATTGGGGATCCTAACGTCAGCCTGCAACAGTGTTGGGTGACCGAACCCAGGATGAGTTGGCCGTGGAGTCTTGAGGCCGATGAATGTTTCTCTTGCAAGCCTGGCACCAACATTTCTGAAGTCTTGCACGCGGACTAACGCAGCCGTCATTTCAGTTCACTCTTGTCAACTTACCACAATCACTATTGTTAAATTCGTTGAAGACGTCGACGTGATCGAACGAGAAAAAAAAAATCTCTCTTTTTCTACCCATTTGAGACCGCTTCGAAAAAGAGGCAATTACTCTCAAAGAAATCTCATTTACTTGTACGACATGAAGGAAAGGAAAAGAGACAGTAGGAGAGTGAATTCAAGAAGAAGAAGTAAAAAAAACCGCTATAAGAAAGGGGAAGGAGTTGTTTCTCCCTGAATACTGCCGTGGGTTTGCCTCGTATCTGGTCGAGGATTAGGGAACTCTGATTGCTTGGGAACTGCGCTAAAGATCCGTCAGACTACCATGCCATGACGAGCCTCGGCTGTAATTAGATTGAAATGAGGTTTGATTTTTTTCTACCTCAGGGAGCACGCGCGTGTGTGTGTCTCTGTGTGTGTGTGTGTGTGTGTGTGTGTATGTAAGTAAGGGTGCGTGTGGATTGTTTCCAAATGACTTTGAAACATGGAAGATCCAGTAAAGGTTCTGTCTGAAGCAGGTGGTGTGGCTGATGGCATTTGTGAGACAGAGAGGCTCTTGAGATCTCACTTTGAGACGTTGAGAGACACAGAGGAGTGTCGAACAATGGTGGAAAGGGAAGGGGGGGGGGAACAGAACGTTTTCAAGTCGTTACTCGGATTCTTGAAGAGGAAGAACGATGTGTGATAAAAGGCTGAGTTCAACATTTATTCCGGCATTCACTTTTAATAGCTTCTCTGTATCCGTATCGATACTTTGTGTTATTTACTACACCCTAGGATCTGTTTGAAAGAATACGAAACCGACGTTCACCTTTACACGACTATTCCTTATTTCAAGCTTAAGTAGAATGAGTATTATTGAAACCTTGGACAGGTAATCTGATCGATTCATTATAAAAACTAAAAAAAAAATAGATTATTACTTAACTAACCCAACACTCACTACCTTTTGAGGAATCAACAATTTTTTTCATTTCCAAAATGACGCTACTAAACTAGTCTACCGTTAAAATTATTATTATTATTAGCACCGCGTCTTACTACCCGTTCGGTTTATACGCACTTACGCTAATGTGTAATGGTAGGGTGATTGTGAGATGAAATGGAGGACCTACAGTTTAACGTGGAATCCGAACCACGGTGGGGGCCTGGAATTCCTCACATTCACAAGATGTCTTGTCAGAGGTGAAGGAAGGGTTTGGTAATCAGATAAATCTGTGCCGGGACCGAGGATTGAACCCCGGCCGCCAGCATAGAAGTCTGACACCTTACCCATAGACCGCCAGGTCACCCTTTTCTAAGAATTGAGTATGATTTTAAACATACTTATTTTCCACCACATCTCATTCTCCTTTTGGGCTATATTCATATACAATAACTAGTCTACATTAATAAGGTATAGGGATGTGTAAGGTAAAATTTAAAGGATATGTTCCAATGTCTGCTTGTAATAAGAGGGGAAAACCATTTAGGGAAAATAACTTAAGATCACCCAGTCGGGATTCGATCCCCAACCTCCACTTAACCAGTAAACTAGACAAGTTGGAAAAATCGCCTTTTTTTTACGTACCACCAGTGTGGGCTATTGACATTAAACGCTTTCAACTACCTTAGCTTAAAAACAAAGTGGTGTGGTGTGTATAGACCAAACGGTTAGTAAGACGCAGTGCTAAAAAAAATTTATTGTACTTTAAAATGCAATTCACCTAAATTAACCCAGAATTGACTTATCTGGCAGAAAATGTTAACGGATCTTCTCATGCATGTTATCGAACTCGTTGGTCTTGGGTTAGATTGCTCACCTCAAGGTTCGATATTCGTTAACTCAAACCAAGATCTAGTCGAACTTTATTTTTTTCTGAGCGATAAAAATCTGTAGAACAATTTCCTTTGGAGAGGATTTTTTTAGCACAGCGTTTTAATATCCGTTCGGGTTATACGCTTATATAGGCTTACTAATTGGGCTAATGGTTTTAGGGATTAGGAAGCGTACCCGCATTTGCGTGGTGGGAGAGTGGAAAACCATTTTGTAAAAACCACCCTCAGTACACCCGACCTAGGTACGAAACTTGATCTCCCCGTCATCGGCAGTCAAGCCTACTGCGAGAGTAGCGCGTTAGAACATGCAGCCACCGATGTGGGTCTGGGGATTAAGTGGAAGGTATGTAAAAATACCTTTTCCGGCATAATTGGTTGGACCTTTCACTCTCTATCATAAAAATCCTTATGTGCTGATATAATCAGTCAGTTCAAAAAGTGCACGTTAAATACTCAATATAAATTAAAAATTAAATACTTTAACGTGTTTATATGCCAATTCATGTGATCTTTAAATATCACATTTGATAGATATTGTCAACATCTTAAAAACCACGAATAATACTGTATAGTAAAATATTATCAATGTTGAATGCAATTTCTTTTTATCTTACAAAAGGTGCTGTAAATGGCCATTCGTAAGATAATTAAGGTTTATAATCCAAACCCACAGCACGTCTGGTAGGAAATATAAGGTCTGCCTTCCAAGTCAGAATCTGATACACAGAGCCCTGCTTTTATGGTGAATAAAAAAAGCCCAATTTCTTTTTTAAGTTTCCCAAAAGCGGTGAATAAGCGGTGAATTACAAAAATCCTATTTTTGCGACGAAATTATCGAATTAAGACAAAAGCGTTAAAAAAGTGGTTTTTACCAAACTTTCGTGACTAAGGTGACTTTGTTGGGTTAAAACTAGACTTCCAGGACAATCTTTGAAACAGGTAAACTAAACATATTGAAGTGAAAAAAAAAATTACATTTTGTTTGGACAAAACGGTAAAAAACACTAGTCCGCAAAAAAATGTGCTGTAAACTTATTAAAAAAGTAAGATTTAGCGGCAGCTGGACAGTATGTACAAGTCACAAAGACAAAATATTACACAAAAATCATCTTCCTACTTCACAAAAATTGCCGATGCTATACACAGCCGAATGCCGAAAATCGCGACTAAATCGCGATTATCGCGGACATCATTTAAAATCGCGAATATCGCGCTAAAACGCCGATTTCGCGAATTATCGCGACAATTCTGAGCATATATTTGCAATCAGGGTAACCTGAAATGTGAACATCTGAAAGAAAAAATGTCATATCTAACATTCGCGAATTATCGCGAACTCCACAAACGCAGGGCTCTGCTGATACACTATCCGTTAACCAGGTAGATACTTGAAACACACGTAGCTTCATTTGATTTTTTTGGTGCATCAACTGCAATATCATTGATGTACTAATTGTGTGTAGTATGATTGTTTTTTCCTAAAATGGTCTACCACTATCACTTAACAAAAAATGCAGGTACATTTTCTCTCAAGTTCTACTTTACTCTTTTCTACACCAGTGTTGCAAATATGAGGATAATCTGAACCAGTGGCAATACGTCCAACAAAAAATTTAAAGAATGGTCATCACATTACAAATTATTTCCGTCAGCTATCTGACTTATCTAGCCAAAGGCCACACACAATTGGGCGATGTTTTTGTACATAATTAACTAGACATACTTGCACTAACATAGTGATAGAAAGTTTTGCTAAATAACCAGCGAAGAAACTACTATGAAACGTTTTCACCCAACTTTTGTAAATAGTTAATGTTGACAACAAAAATAAAATGTATTTCAAAAAATATCCTGTGTATTAATTTTATAAAGAGAAAGTTCAATGCATATTTTTAAACAAACCAGAATTAAACTGTGTGTAAGAAATAACAATCTGTACTTAAGGACGTTGCCATCTGTAACGACACGACAGGTTAAGATAGGGTTTCACATGTTCGAGAAATTACTTTTTATTTAGCGAGTTTTAAAATGTTATTGAATTATATTGTGAGATAATTGGTATTTATAGCCCCGTGATCGAGCGCCAATTATCTTGATGTCAGTTCTTTTCTATGATGTCGACGCGAGCGTGCCTTACTGCGCACTCACGCGGTTATACGATCTGATTATTTCTTAATTTTATTTTAATAAAATAAATAAGACTTTCAATGTTGCACACGATTTATTAAGATGAGTTCACCTTCGGCACTGAAGTTGTAATATTAGATGATAAAGTTTTAGTTGAACTACAGATTATTTTTCTGTGACATTACACGTTCCGTGTTCTGAGTACCGTGTGTTGTGTAGATTTATGTTACTACTATGTATTAATACGCACAAGTGGCTTATATATGACTTACCCCTTGCCTCTTGGACCTCTTGTCACCAGTGTCAAAAGAAACTAATAGAAAGAGTCCTGGCGACATGGTTGTGAAGGCTAGCTTCCTATTGGGTAGAGGGAGCTAGCGTGACTTGCTTTTTTGGTAAACACTACGTAGTTGATATTTAAACAGTTTAATGGTGCAAGACTTTGACATTATTTCTGAAAAGCGCGTGATTCTCCATGGATGAAGTATTGAAAGGATATTTTACATACAATATTCTAAAGAAAAGTGCACTTCATCCATGACTTTTTTAATATATGAGAGGACTCCAAGTCAGTAACATTACACGCTTTAAAAATATATCGCTTAAACGAGAACCATAAGTTCTTAAATAATTGTAAAATAGTCTTACAGTATCACAAACTTATTAATTTCAAACTAAAGTAGTTTTTTAAATATGTTTTATAAATTATCTATGGTTTAGGCTATTTGGCTTGGTCACGAAAATGGCCTGTATAAATCTCTCTTATGTATATTTAAACGTCCGTGGAAGCATATGTATATCCATAGCAAGAAAAAAGAAAAAGGCAAATTTAAAAAGCTACTCAATGTTTTCAAGGTGCAAATAGTTTCCATGTTAGCTACTCGTATTTCTAATAGTCTGAATGATAGTTGAAATTTTATGGCAATGACTTGACACATGTCATTTAGTTGGTTTTTTTTGTCTTACGAGAAATGACAAAGAAAATAAGGAAAGGCTACTAATAACGGGAAAAAAACACTCATGAAAGATCAACAATCGAGAATGATAAACCTAAATAAACGAAACAAATATTTTAAAATATATTATAGACTTGAGGTCTAATCTTGTATTTAAGTAAAAATGTACGCCAAGAAAAAATACACGCTGAAGTGAAAAAGTAATATTAACAATAATAATAAAAGGTACCAAAATAATAACTATTATTACACCATTAATTGTTTTACTTTTGTAACCCTTCCATTTCTATTTTTTGTATTTTCGTAAGCATTTTGAGTCAATTTTACTTTTAGAAGTTATTATTATTTTTCCTTGCTAAACAGTGAAAAAGTCTCACTTCTTATTATAAACTTAGAACAGAAATTAAAATAAAATTTTATCTTACTCCTTTGTTGTTTTTAATTAGAAAACATAAAGTTTTATTTTTATGGTAACGTTTAGGAAACGGTATACATAAGGTAGAATACCTATTTTTCTTAAAGCCAGTCAAGTTTTGTTTTTACTTTCATTAAAAGTTTTTTTAAAATTTTATATTGAAATAAGTGATATCTGATAAGGTTTGAAAAACCTAATTTCTGTTTTATTACTGTGCTCATCCTATATACTAGTATGTGTTATTTCAGGTTAACTTTAACTGCATTAAAACAAAATATTATGTTTTGATAAAGGTTTTCAAGGCAACTTTTAAAAATCTCATTTGTCTAACAAAAACAAGCCAAAGGTGAACTGTTACGTGAAAATCCAGAATTGGGGGCGGGGGGGGGGGGGGCACATCAAAGTTNGTGCCCCCTAAAGAAATATTTGTTTATTATTAACAATAGTAATTAAAAAATAAAGCAATTTAATCTATGTTATAGTCACTTCTATCTGTAATGTCACGTAATATCTCACTAGAAGGTTGCTTCGTGTGTCAATCATTGTCAATAATAATTTAGCTACATTTTTAAAACAATATATATATATAACCAACAAAAATTAACAAAAAACATAGATAAACGGTGAACTTGTTTGTGTGTTTTTTTAATTTTCTAGTTAATTTTTAAATTACTCTATAATTCTGAAGGATTTTCCCGTCAGAATTTCTTGAGGAGCAACCTCCCAGCCTGGTCTCATGAGAGTGACCCCCCGCCCCCACACACACACTTTATCCCCCTCACATAAATTCTGGTTCTGCTACTGGGCGAAAGAAACCGGTTTAATAATATGTTTCTAATAAGGATTTGTCAAATGTTCAACTTGGTTTCTGATGTAAATATTCCAAATACCGGCTCTTCATTGGTCCAAAACTGTTAGGGTTGGATGGAAAGCGACGCAAGAAAAGGCCAGTGTTTTTTCAGTTTTATGGCAAAACTTTTATTTGGTCAAAATAAATAAAATATTGCTGCAGTACAAACATAGAGTCTAATTTTCTTACCATGCTAATAGTTCCTGAACATCTGTCATGATCATGGTGGCATTATATAACAAACTTTTTAAATGAAGAGAAAAAGTTGTCAATTAATTCCAGAACACCTTTGACAGATATTTAAGAAATTGTAAGGTCACCATGTGAAGAAAGTTAAATTGTATATTTGTACTGGAGCATTTTTATTTTGCCCAAACAAATGTTCTGCCATAAAAACTGCATAAACCTGTCTTTTTCTCGCGTACCCTTCCTTCCCACCTTAAGTTTTTGGTTTGCTGACGTTTCTATTAAGAGTACCATCTACTTGACGGAAATAATCCTCCAGACGAGGCATTTATTAGTAGAAAGACAGCTCAGAAATGTCATGGCCACATAAACAATCCTCAGTCATCTTTAAAAAAAATGTTGTGGCCTTTTTAAAACCTGATTTTATTTGTTTAAGAAAGGCTAGATGTATGATTCTCAATATTTATTTCAATCTCAAAAGTAATATTAAACATAAAACGTCCTTAAAAATGAACTAAATTCACATTTTAAGTGTTTACTTTTCAATATCTAAAACTTCAAACAAAAGGTTTTAAATCCAATAGGAACACGTTAAAAACTTTAATTTGCTTCCATTTTGGTGTTAACAGTAATTTAACTAACAAACAATTTACCAAATTAATTGCGGTCTATGGATTTCTACAACAGGTCTCAGCGTCCCGTTGGGTGTTCCTCTTAAAAAAAAGGAAGAAACGGCGATAAAAAGAAACATAGTGTACGCGAAAAAAAAAGACTCATTAAAAAAGTGGCATGTTTGTAACTTTTTCTGGAAACAGGGAATCAATAAATTATTCTTATGCTCTCTGATTCCTAGTTAAGTTCTTCCTGTCATAGTATTTCTAAAGCATTTTGGACCAACAAAATGTGTTATTTGCCTCGCAACTAATATTAACTAGGTGGATTGTGCCCGGTGTAGAACGTTTGACACAATCAGGAATTATTCTTGCTGAAAAGAAGGGGTCATTCGGAACAGGATGATCCACGCAAATGTTAGTTTATTTTCTCTAATTTCCACTTTCATCAACCCTATCCTCATAGTGTAACTATTGGTATGGGCCAAAAGGGTAGTAAGACGTGGCGAACAGAAAATATGTTAGACTGGATGGCTGGTGACTGGGGAAATCTGGTTTGATTAATCCCGGTCGAATATAAGATGTTTCTTCTTCAATATTTCTTACTCTCTCTTCATGTAAATCCAAGTACACTACTTCTAAAAGTAAACCTTCTTAATACCCATCCCATTAGTGTAATCAATGTGTGTTTCAGAATGGTTACTAAGAATTGCTAGATATAACAAAAACAAAAATCTTATGCAAACTTAATATTTTCTCAAATAATATCTGACCTGGAAGTGATGACAAAACTAATTTACGACCTTATCTTAACCTGATGCCTATTTGCTCTTTATCACTGAAGAATAGAACGATATTGATGGTTATCACTAGAAACACGCTGACAATATTGACACTGAAAATTGAGAAAGTTGTCCTATTTCTTATACCTAGATATATTTTCTTTACAGGCAATATCTAGAAATTACACTATCATAACTACAGTCGTATTCATTTGTGAGTGTTAACTTGTTGATAAAAGCACCAGCGTTGGCGGTTGACCGGTCTAAAGCGCCACTCTTAAAATAGACTGGTTCTCTGGTAAAATTTCGAATCCTGGTAAAGTGTAAAAAAGGTGTTTCCTCCTAAATGGTGTTTCAACCTCTCTTCACGTAGATGTAATTAGATTTCTTTTAAATTAAGTTCTATATACATTCTTGGTGACCTGGTGGTCTAGGGGTAAGGTGTTGGACCTCTGTGCTGGGGGTCGGAGGTTCAATCCTTGGTCCCGGCACAGATTATTTATCTGATTACCAAACCCTTCCTTCACCTCTGACAAGATATCTTGTGAATGTGAGGAATGCCAGGCCTCCACGGTGGTTCGGATTCCACGTTAAACTGTATGTCCTCCATTTCATCTCACAATCTCCCTACCATCACACATTAGCGTAAGTGCGTATAACCCGAACGGGTAGTAAGACGCGGTGCTAATAATAATAATAATAATAATAATAATAATAATATATACATTCTTGGTCCCCTCTCTACTCAAAGTAAATATTCATTTATGGATGTAATAATATTTAGCACCACGTCTTACTAACCGTTCGGGTTTTATTGGATGTAATAATACTTAGCAACTCGTCTTACTGCCCGTTCAGGTTATACGCTTAAGTACTAATTACGCTAATTGGTTATGAATCGGTAGGGTTCATTATAGAGGAAATGAACCCACATTTGGGTGGCAGAAGAGTGGAAAACCATTTAGGGAAAACCACCCCCAGTTCAGGCAAACGAGATTCCAACCTCGATCTCCCCGTCTTCGGCAGTCTAGCTCACTACGAAACTAGTGCGTTAGCTAACTACGCCACCAAGGCGGGTGACTGAGTGTAAAGAAAGGGTAGAATTTACAGAAAGTGTACCTTTGTTCGTGATAAAGCCGAGGGATGAACATAACACCTAATTACACCTGGCTTAAATTCTAACCTGAACCAGAAATTTTAAATTTCAATCGGAACATCTTTAGGTACACTTTCCACAGTGGCCTCTTGCGGCCTATTAATAAGGTGAAGAGGCTGGGTTGGCGGAGGTGGCAACCAGAGACTATTACATTTATACATAAAACCATCGAGCGGTGTGTGGGGGGGAAGGAAGGGAAGAGGCTGGGGAAGTGCTTAGCAAATACTTAAGCCAACCTTGAAATTATTTTAATTCTTTTAATAATTATTATTATCCACCTCTGACAAGACATCTTGTGAATGTGAGGAATGCCAGGCCTCCACCGTGGTTCGGATACCACGTTAAACTGTAGGTCCTACATTTCACCTCAAAATCACCCTACCATTACACATTAGCGTAAGTGCGTATAACCCGAACGGGTAGTAAGACGCGGTGCTAATAATAATAATAATAATTATTATTATTATTAATTATTATTATTAATTATTATTATTATTTATTATTATTATTATTTATTATTATTATTATTATTATTATTATTATTATTATTATTATTAGCACCGCGTCTTACTACCCGTTCGGGTTATACGCACTTACGCTAATGTGTAATGGTAGGGTGATTGTGAGATGAAATGGAGGACCTACAGTTTAACGTG
>CABFOV010003077.1:15337-36453 GCA_902141375.1 Timema poppense
GGGTGATTGTGAGATGAAATGGAGGACCTACAGCTTAACGTAGAATCCGAACCACGGTGGAGGCCTGGCATTCCTCACATTCACAAGATGTCTTGTCGGAGGTGAAGGAAGGGTTTGGTAATCAGATAAATCTTTGCCAGAACCAAGGATTGAACCCCGGCCGCCAGCATAGAAGTGACACCTTACCCCTGGACCGCCAGGTCACCTTTTAATAATTATTTATCTGAAAATAAAATAAAAACATAGCTGGAAATTTTTAGGAGAAACGATAGTAAATGTTTTGTCTCACATTTTTAACCCGGACACATCCGTTAGGAAGATGGAGGCATTTTACTAAACTGACCCGTCCACAGACTGGAAACAGTTGATGATGACAATCCTTATCCGTCTTGACAAACCATAGTCAGCTTAATCAACAGTAAATACTTCTTTCATTTCAGATAAAATGTCATCCTTAATTCACAAATTTAAGATATGAATCCATATTATTATTTATATGATTACAGAAATTACTAATCTAACTTAGAACAAGTATTTTATTTGAGATGCTTAGCCTCTACTTCATTAATTTAATAAATAGTTATAAAGAAATTTAAAATTATTAAATATAAATAATCAAGGGAAGAAATATTGCCCAAATTTGTGTTGGTTGTTGTTGTTTTTCGTTATACCCTTCCACCTACCACTCGGCAAAAAATATTGCTTTGAGTCACTGTTGCACGGAACTTCTGCAGGTGGATTGGTTCCCTCGGTCTCCCCCCTACCTCCCCCTCACCCTAACCTCTCGTTCTTCTTTCCCTCATACCCCCACCGGCCCAACAGATTCATTTATTTGTCAGGCAAATGACAGCAGGTTGTGATGATGCAGGATGGATAGATGGATGGTTAGATTGGTGCTACCAGCATGCCGCTCAATAGAAGCTCCGCGCGGCGCGGCAAGATATGCGGACAGGAAGCCATTGTACTTCAATATGCCCCGTCATTTACCACCTCCACTGTATTTTTATTTTCTTTCACACATACACTATTTGAACCTCTATTTTTTTCCCTCTCACACTGTGGCTTCTGCAGTCACTCCGGAGGAAGAGAAAAGTTTGTTATCAGGACGCTGATTCTTATCTGAGGCGTATATCCACACCCGTGGCATGTAGTGTTCACAACACCGTTCTCCTAGTCACAGGCACTCTCGTACATCCTGAGAGTGACCTACTTGGGTGCTAGAATGGTTTAAGGGGATACCCTCGCTATAGAATGCAGATTATGGGTAAATAGAAGTTTTAATCCTGGTCGGGTGTGTTGAAAGGTTTTCCCCCCTAAATAACTTCCCCTTCTCTCCCTAATGTTGGTACTCTTCCTCTAAATGCAATATTCCTCATCCCTAACACAATAGCATTAGCCTACATAGGCGTACAGCTCGAATAGGTACTGAGAACATTCTGTGGCCTATATTTTGCCAGAATTATGTCTTAATCTTCTAGTGGTATTCAACCTGGGGTAAGCAAAGATATCTTAAGGAGTAGATAGATTTAAATTCATGATAAACACTGAATAATTAGGTACAAATTTAGGGTTGGCCACAATTGTCCTGAACTTAAGAACATGCGACCAAGGAGTCTCAATTTTTTTGTCTTTCTCCTTCTCCATTCCTTTTGCCAGTGGTTCTTAACATTTTATTACTCACGGCCCCCTAAATATCCTAAAATATTTTCGTGGCCCCCTAGTTTATACTAACATAATTAATTATTAAGCTTTATTCTAAAATAGTGGACTTTTTACTGATTATAATAACAAACAAATAAAAAAACATATTAACTTACCTAAATGTATTTAATGGGACCTGTGCTGTTGAACACTTTCAACTAATTTGGCTATTCTTGTTTCAATTCTATTACCTAATAATATTCGCATTCAGTAGTCGATTCAGAGTTGATTTCACTGCTTTGTTTTAATATTTAACATTGTGGAAAACTCCTTTTCACATAAATAAGTAGAAATAAAGGGCAACAAATTTTGAGTGGTGATGGTAAACAGATGGGGATTATTTGTACTATCCGTGATTTATTATATTATCCGTGCTTCCCTTCTTCTCCATTACCCCGGAAAATCAAGGGTCTACTGTACTTGCATGCTTACGATCATCGAAATATTTCTTCCAAAATTTAAAATTTGAGATATTAATTGACTTCAATAAAAAGCAAATAACATTTAAAAAAAATTTGGTACCTCCTAAAAAGCTTTCATGGCCCCCCGGTTAAGAATCACTGGTCTATTGTAGATACAGCTTATGATCATCAAATTTTTTCGTCCAAAACCTAAATTATTATTATTAGCACCGCGTCCTACTACCCGTTCGGGTTATACGCACTTACGCTAATGTGTAATGGTAGGGTGATAGATGAAATGGAGGACCTACAGTTTAACGTGGAATCCGAACCATGGTGGAGACCTGGCATTCCTCACATTCACAAGATGTCTTTTCAGAACCAAAACCTAAAATTTAAGATAGTTGACTCCTGTATTAGGCACATAACATTTTAAATTATTTTTTCAAAGCCCCCCAAAAAACCTTTTGCGGCCCACCTGTTAAGAATCACTGATAGGCAGGCAGTAATTATAAATGTATTAACTTTATTCTCAGTTTCCTCATTTAAAACCTCTAATTCAGTAGATTATTTCAGATATTTTTATTTTGTAGGTTATATAATATAAAGCTTATATTATATACCAGCAATTTTGGGCGTACAAAGTTGAAGATAAATTAAATTTAGGGGTAAACAAACAAAAAACGGTTAACTTACACTGATTTAGACCACGCTACCACTGATGTGTACTACTGACATTCGATATTAAAAACCAACCCCACGATACATAACTTAAATAGAAAACCAAATGGTTTAGTTTTGTTTTTTTGTCACATTGTAGTTGCGTGTTATGAATGGAAGAAAATTTTGCGATGGAGGATAATTTCATGTTATCGATGGTTGAGTGGTCCACACTCCATAGAGTTAGTAAACAGGAGTGGTAGTCCTGTTATTCTGGAAGGGATTTTTATTTTCAAGAATACCAGGCTCATTTTTCAAGCCTTGCACCCTATAAGAGAGCGACAGAGCCAGCGAGCCAGGGAGGGATAAGTACTAGGCAAAGGCCGAGCGAGACGGTGATAAATGGACGAAAGCGAGTGTCAATACTCAACCATATCGGAGCCACCATCTTACTCGGCCCACTGCACATTTTCCTAGAATCAAAAAAGGAAGGGTGAGAAGGGGGGGGGAGGGGAGAGGATTGAGTCGATTCATGAAAGTTGGTAGCACGTTCCACCCACCAGCCTTCACTTGATTCTTCTTACTATGCTAAGGGGCATAGGTTTGATATATCCTGGCACAAGACATTATGACTCCATCAGATGTGCGTACAGTATTCACAAACAATAAGCATATATATGCATATACATATATAAATATATACCTAGATTCATATATGTGTAGGGCCTATAAATAGATCTTAAAGTAAGCCCATATAGGCATACATAAAAAATAGGCCTCTATAGGCCTATTTATATATATAAATATTCCTATACACGCATATATATTGTATATATACACCTATTATATATGCGTATATAGGCTTATTTCTATATATATATAGTCTTATTTATATGTATGTATGTATATATATATACAGGACTATGTTTATATATATATATAGGACTATGTTTAAATAAAAAGTAGGCCTGAGCACAGTAGACCTCACTCCCTTCATTCAAAAAAATACTAAGTACAATTTGTTTACCCTGTAAGTAAGCGAGCTTACCTTGCACGTTTCCACTATTGCACGTCTTGTAGGATAGGGTCATAATGTAATCAGTCAAGGTAAGGATATATGAAGTGTAGGATTTAAATTTGAAATGACTCCTATAATTTCTTCCTGGATTTGAAGTTAATATTTTACCTTTGTGACCAAAAACAAATCAATGCCATATTCAACAGAACAATTATATTAATAGAAACTAACCCTTATACAAGTGCTTTAAAACGCCAGTTTCACAAATTATGTAAAAAAAACCCACCCTTGGTCCTCAAACGATTGCTTAGTATTTTAAATTAAAATCGCCAAAGACGAGCTATTAAATGAAAAACCTCTCAGTTGGGTGTCATATTAAAATAGAAAGACATATTGAAGAACTATGTAATTTAGGCCTACTTGTAGGCCTATCGTTTGGCCAAAGTTCAAAGAATCTCCTTGCAAAATTTCGTCAAAATTGGTAAACGCATTTGACTGTTATCGAGTAACAAGCATTCGGACAGACAGAAAGACCAAATTACAAAGTTGAAACTGAACCTCACAACACTTGGTCAGTTATTCATCTTATATTGCTACCCGTCCAGTCCATCTGAATATTTACATTAGTGGGGTAAACCTTATGAAGGTAGAAGTAACTCTATGAACACCCTTGCAATAGGACAAAAGTCAATCCGATTAGTTGAAATTTCAAATATGGTTTAGATCTCCCTGTTAGAAAGCACTCTTATGGTGGGGTGACTTGTAACTGAGAGGGGAGGGTGTCACAATATACGATTATACTCATTCTTCCCTTACATGTTGTATGATGGTTGGTACTGGAGAGAAAACCTTAGTAATGTTTGAAAACATAGGAGACAGATTCGTTATTACATTAAAAAAAAAACAGCTTTAATGGCCAGGCTTTAGAATTATTGGTCTCTATGTAGATTCAAACGAAATTAGAGGAAGTAAACCCTCAGTTTTGGGGAAGCAGAGATAAAAAAAAAGTGGGATAATCTACCCTTAATACACCCGATTAGGATTCAAACCTCGACCTCCCCGTTAAACTAGACTCATAGAAAGGCAAACTGAGTATGATAACTTAGTCTGCGTGCCACCTACGGTGAATAATTCATCTCCGCTTCGGATATTACAAGACAAAAATGAAACCGAATTAGAATTGAGACTAATTGTCGTTACTGGGTGGGTAAGGTGGGTCAAGGAATATTCAAAATACATTTTTTCTGTTTTAAAAAAATTACCACCCCCTCACTAATATCCCCACAAAAATTATTAAATATAATAAATTTGTTCGACCCAGTCAACAAAGGTGAAACCTTCCACAGTTTATGACTAATTCATAAGACCAAAGATCTGTTTTTGACCATCTACAATCAGGGTTGACTTTGGCCTGATGTAATTTCGTGGTAAATAGTCTCTCTCTCTCCCTTCTCTCTCTCTAAGCAGGGAGTGATAAAATTCCCCTCTTTGTCTTCTTATTCTTAAATCATAAATCTGTTAGTTAATTAAGGTGTAGTAGGATAGGGATTTTAGAGAAATTATATGCTGGAAAAATTAACATAACACCTGCATCGGTGAACACATGAGCTATATGTCAGGTTCATCTAGCCTGCTGGTGATGTAGAAAATGAGTTCAAATACCAATCGCGTATTCAGAGGGAGATTTTTTCCTAAATCTATTTTTTTTTTAGCTTTTAAGTTCAACTCACACGATATTATTATTATTATTATTATTAGCACCACGTATTAATACCCGTTCGGGTTATACGCACTCACGCCAATGTGTAATGGTAGGGTGATTGTGAGATGAAATGGAGGACCTACAGTTTAACGTGGAATCCGAACCACGGTGGAGGCCTGGCATTCCTCACATTCACAAGATGTCTTGTCAGAGGTGAAGGAAGGGTTTGGTAATCAGATAAATCTGTGCCGGAACCGAGGATTGAACCCCGGCTGCCAGCACAGAAGTCCGACACCTTACCCCTAGACCGCCAAGTCACCTCACAAGATATTAAATGCTCAATCTAAGGATTAACGAAATTTATAAGGGGATGAGAAAATCATAGTGATAAAAATCATGTGTAAAAAACCCCTCAAATACAGCTCTGATGGAAATTTTAGTCTAATTACTTATGCCCCTAGGTCACTAGTACGGGTTGGTGGCTATGTTGGTCTGAAGTTCGTTGGAGAGGTGGGAAGAGGGTGTTTGGAAAATATTTAATTGAAATGTTTTCACATTTGCTTTGAAGTGCTTGCCTTCACAGCGCCAAATCCTGCGGGTAATTTGCCAAAAACCTTTTCAATAGGGGTATCGATAAAGGTTAAATGGTCACCTGTATAGACAATATGTAACGTTCTTCTAAGAAGATAAGATGTCAATAAAGTTATCTACTTCAACTATTTGAGTCTAAATCGAAGGACGATAGATGACGAAACAGCTATCAAATAATTTGTCATCTTTTTACTTTTCAATTTATCTATTTTTAGTACATCATTACGTACGTACCATAGTGAGCGTTAGTGATTTTAGAAAATTACCCTACTTAACCTAATGTTACAGGATGTGACAGTTAATTTTATTATTTAATAAATTTGTCTGGAAAGCTGAATGAAAAGAACTAGCTAACTTACTTTCACCCAACGAGGATTTAAATCCCAGCCTCCGGGGTTAATTGTAAAGTAATCTAGAAATACTTATGGGTCATTCTTTTCCTCTTTTTATTTTCCTTCATAAGGAACAACTTAATATAAATTAAGGGTGACCTGGCGGTCTAGGGGTAAGGTGTCAGACTTCTGTGCTGGCGGCTGGGGTTCAATCCTCGGTCCCGGCAAAGATTTATCTGATTACCAAACCCTTCCTTCACCTCTGACAAGACATCTTGTGAATGTGGGGAATGCCAGGCCTCCACCGTGGTTCGGATTCCACGTTAAACTGTAGGTCCTCCATTTCATTTCACAATCACCCTACCATTACATATTAGCGTAAGTGCTTATAACCCGAACGGGTAGTAAGACGCGGTGCTAATAATAATAATAATAATCATATTCTGAAAATTGAAAAATGACACCTGGACACGGGAATCGACCCCGGGACCTTCGGATTAGTACGCCAATGCTCTTACCACTGAGCTAGCCAGGATTCGTCCCGTGTCCATGGTCATTCTTCACTCATAGTTTAAGGCAAAGTCTAAGATGGACGTGCTTATATTAAACAGGGTGTCCAGCGACCTGGAAAACCTGGAAAACAGGGAATTGTCAGGGAATTTGCTTGGTCAGGGAAAAGTTATGGAAAAGTCAGGGATTTTTATTAAATTTCTGGAATTTTTACATTTGTCTATAAAAAGCCTCATAATTTGATTCAAAATAGATCAAAATAATACTTTTTTTTTCAGTTAATACCTACCTAGAATCACTTTCACACCATTGTCCATGTTGAGCAGAATAATATTACTTCTTGAGGTCAACAAGTGAGTTTTGTGTCTTTAGCCAAAGTAGAGTCATGCGCAAAATTTGATTAGGTCTACATTTTAATTAGAAGGAACTAAGAATGACTCTGTCTAACAACTATTTTAAATCTATTTTTAACATAAAATAGTCCATTTACCCGGAGGCAGAAATCGTTTAATCCCTTTATTGAGTGACACAATTTCAGAATGTGTGTGTATCTAGAAAAAACTACTCAATTAATCTATAATCTTAAAAAATGATTTTCATAATATTCTTAATATCGATGTATAGAGAGTGGTCTGGAAAAAAGTAAATTGGGTCTGGAAAACCTGGAAAAGTCAGGGAATTTACATATATAGTTTGGCTGGACACCCTGTTAAAGATAGAATGGCTAAAAATACAATAAAATAAACAAATAGTTTAAATGAACAACATTATCCTAAACATTATTTTAATGGTTTTCAAATTACCTTAAACTTGGTGAAGTTTCCATGAAAATCTATAAATAAGTCATATTATTATGTGTATGATAAAGGCTTTTGTATGTATTTGTGATTCTTATTTCCCTTTTATACAACCTCAAAACCCTCGGGTTACTATGCGTGTCGGAATTCAGCACCTTGTTGCATACGGATTCAGCATAATTATCATCCTTGATAATGGTTTATAGTCCTTTTACTAACATACCAGGGTATATAAAAAAATGTCAAGGACAAATTATCTGAAATACCTGACTCTTCTATAAGTGTAAATTCGCCTGATGGGCTCGTATAGTCGAGTACATAGAACTTATTTTTTTATAGTGTAGTAACATTCTTCGAAACCAAGGTATTAAGTATTTAAATTTTCAAGTATATTCAAGTATAGCAGCTCTACTTGACATTGTGAAAAAAATATCTTAATTAATTGTTTGGGTATTTGTCAGAACCAGTTTATCGTCCATGATGTAATTGTTTTTATTGTGTATTGATTTATGTTGTGTAAATTACAAGTACATTATCATCTGCATACTTTTGTGTTCATTCGGAGGATATTATAAAAGAGAAAGCTTGGACAGTAAGTATTAGTGCACTCAACATAGCTTTAAGTGTCTGTTAAGCTGCCAAAAATCATATTTAATTTCTAGTCCAATAATACTTCACTATGATAACGATTTTAGACTAAGTGGCTAGGGGGAAAAAATTTAAGATTTTAATTTGTAGATATATGGATGAGTATTAAACTAGTATAAGGCTGTAACATGCCTTCTTGTCCCTCCTTCTTCTGTTCTACGTTACTTGAAGCTTCATTCTACTCCGAATAGGAGCGCACAGTCTTCAGAGTGGACTCCGAAAATGTCACATATTGGTCGACGAGCGATTGACCGAGCCCACCCCATTCCCAACCTATTGTGCGTGGCCAGTCTGAAGGATGGATGGATGTGTTAGAGATCCCTCCCGCCCCCCCGCCCCCCTTTCTCACCCTCTAAGAGCTTTTGTTGTCCACTTGCTCTTACGCGAGCCTTCTTCCTTATGCCTCCCCGTCTCACCCCAACCTTCGTGCTGGCTTGGCAGTTCTTGGGCTAGATTAACACTGCAAGCAGGCAGGCAGGCAGGCAGGCGGCTTCAGCCACCGGTCATTTGCCCTGCCTTGCCCCTTCTTCCTCCCTTCTTTCCGCACCGCACAGGGAGATAAAGCCGACCTATTATCCCGCCTTTATTCTCGGGACTTTACACAGCAGGATAAATGACCAACGCCACACGCCCCCCACTAAGAGAATGACCTGTTCTGTCTTCTCTCTTTCCTTTCTGTCTACTGTCCTCACCCTACGATCTCCTGATCTCTCTGTTTCCTGCCTCCAATCCCTCGGCCCCCCCCTTTTTCCCTGACCGATGGGAGATTTGTGGTCGCTTCTGCCGACTTGAAATGTCTCCTCTTCTTCTTTTTTCTGTGTAGTGTGACCGCATCGCTTTGGAGTTGAAGACATTTCCACGCTCCCCCTTCCCCCTGAACACAATACCTGTGACAGGACCCAGAGAGAGTCGCGTCATCACCTCCGTCGTCAGCCACTTCTTCTGCATTACATACGCACGCACATGCGCTCACACACACAGTCTAAACTTTCCTAATCTCGTTTGGAGTGAAGGGTTGTTGGTAGGGTTTTGAATAAGCTTAGAGCAGCCTTCGGCTGGAAGACACCCAGGCCTAGTAAAAATGTTAGTGAACTTCCAAAAACGTTAAAATTACGAATAGTATTGTTAAACTCTAGAGTGTTATATCAATGGCTTGATAAGGGGGGGGGGGGAGAATTTTTTTAATATATGTTTTCGTTTTTGTCAGAATAGAAACACAATTTGAGGATAATTTGCTTCTAAGATTGGATTGACTTTCAAAGAAAATTTTCTGAACCTGCGTTTAACCCACGTTAATACTAATAAACATAGGCCTACGACCACAGTTGGATTCAAACAATAAGAATCTATATTACAAGTTGCTATCATAAGTTATATCACTTTATCACACAGTACATTGTTGATAAATATTAAAATAAAACAATTCACTAGTCATTATAAAGTATCACATCCATTCTGATGTAGGCCTACAGTCTGGCCTGGCTAATTCGAAGATGACGGGACCACTAGAAAATTTCGAATCATCCCAAAACTCGAATAAGGTAAGTTTTTATTCGAGCTGGAAAAAATAACTTCAAACATCATTTCAGGGAAGTAAAATTCAGTACGTATCATTTTATTCTTAGTTTTTCCATAGAAATATGTACAGGGGCCCTGAGAATAGAGGGGTTTACATTAATGTTGTCCCTCAACAAACCATCTCAACTCTTCAATGTGGTCCATGGTCTGTAGATGTTGGGATTGGCTTCGCTGAAAGTTCCATCTGTTCCCCTTCTTCATCTGAAGATGCACTGTCATGTATATTGTTCATAACATCTGCCAGCATCTCTGCATCTCTAAGATCACCGCAAACTGCAAAGTTCTCGTCCAAGTTCACAAAAACCTTATAAGGAACACAAAACACAAAACTTTAGTGCTCCTGCACGCGGAGAGCCTATTATTCGCGCAGAGACACTCAAGTAGTAAACGTGTTTCCTAGGTGAGATTTCAGGCTTTTATTTTGTCATCTTCGAGTCAATTTTACTTTGAATTAAACAAAATAAGTTCGAATTACATGTGATTTTTTTTAAAATTATTTTATTAGAAGTTACAAGGAACGTAGGGAAAAGTTAAAATATATACATTCAAACTACCCAAGTTCGACTGCTCCTGAAACGCACTAAAAGGGAAGTCAATAACTAGTGATTTTTAAAGATGAGCACTTTCAAGTGGATTTCAAATTGGAAAGTTTTCTGATTTACTTTATAATAAATGTCTAGGTGAATTTTATGATATATATTTTAGTTGATTGACTCACAGAAAAATTATAGAAATGGTTATATTCACAATGGCTTTGAATGAAATATTGAAGCATTAACATATCTGATCAACAGCAGATTGAGATACCCCCGCCGTTAGTGACACACTCACGCGTTTAATCAACAAGTAATGTAGCCGATAAGTGAATGTGAAAACACCATTATTACTTTATTGTAATTAATTTGATGACATTTCTAGTGTGAACGACCATAGAAAAAATAGATTAAAGTATGAACTTTAAAACCAGGGATATATATGTTACATTTGTTCCATATACAGTATATAGATATAAACAATTTCTGACCAAATTAAAATAAAATTTCCCATTAGAAATCTATAATAAGATAGTTTACTGAAGGTCAAAATGTGATATCGATTTTATCTAAATCTGCTCTAAAGATTTTGGTTACATTTTTTTTATCTTGGTATTGTTTAACATTACAAACAAAATGTCAATTCTTATTTTCCCATGAAAATGACTTTAAGAGTGCTTTATATCAGGGAAATTTTCCACTTTGTATCCTATTATGCAACTATTTGAGATACAAAATGAATTTTCACTGTAATGTTCTAATACTATAGAAAATAAAAATAATTTAAATTGGAAAATATCTTTTAAACCCAATAGTTTCTTAACTATAGGCAAACTTACATATTTTTTTATGAAGCAATTCGAAATAATGGAATTGAGTGCTATTCACTTTGGTAGACAGCGATGTTCCTCTTTTCTTAATGTTTCTGTAACAGTATATATTTTTTCATTTATGCTCTTTTGTGTAGTGTTTATTAAACAATGAAGGCGCTATATTATTTACTTTCACAAATCTTACCATACGAGTTTTATTTTTTTTATTAAATGTCTCTATTTTTAGATATACATGAGAGAAGATCGTTACGGTTCAAATTACCATTTATTTTTTAAGGTTTAATTTCAATGAATGTTCTAAATGTTGTTTGAAAATCATATGAGCTTCATCCAAATTACAAGTGTAACTAACATTTCATTACAATGAACCAAAGTAAGTATAATAACGTGTACTAAATGTTGATAAAACGTTAATGTTTGTTACTTTGCCCCACTCTAACGACCATCGTTTGGATATGCCTATAATGTTGCTTGTCAGTAGTGTTAGGTATCTGGTCCATTTGGGAGGACAGAGTTAAATACCAAACAATTTAACTAAATAAATTCCGTAAATAATTTTTCTAACATGCCTTCTGGATCCCCACATCGGTGGGCATGCAGATCAAAGGTCAGACTCAACTAGTCTGGTCTGTCAGTGATAGAGAGGTCAGAGTTTAAATTGCAGCCAAGTGTACTTTGAGTGTTATTTTCTATATTGTTTCTCAATCTACCTTCATATAAATACGAGTAAATTTACTTTAATTCTACCTTCCTCAAGTATTCATCATCAGGGGGATTATATGTGTACAATCCGCATGGGTATTAAGATCTTGGTGACCTGGCGGTCTAGGGGTAAGGTGTCAGACTTCTATGCTGACGGCCGGGGTTCAATCCTCGGTCCCGGCAGAGATTTATCTGATTACCAAACCCTTCCTTCACCTCTGACAAGACATCTTGTGGATATGTGGAATGTCAGGCCTCCACTGTGGTTCGGATTCCACGTTGAACTGTAGGTCCTTCATTTCATCTCACAATCACCCTACCATTTCACATTAGCGTAAGTGCGTATAACCCGAACGGGTAGTAAGACGCGGTGCTAATAATAATAATAATAATAATAATAGTTGCACTTATGAGGTAAAGACGAGGAATCTAGTATAGGAAGTAAAGTCTTACCCTTTTATTTTTCGAGGATGAAGATTGGGAAACTATTCAGAGTAAATAAAACTTAGCACACACAGCCTGGATTCAAATTTCGACTTCGTCACTAATAGATCAAAAGATTGACACCTTTATTCCCGTGACCTTCGGTGCGGTGCTAAGACTTAGGAAGGTTGTAATAACGGAAACAAAACCTCTTAATATCCTGATGTTGCCGGGTCCTGTGACATGGATATGAGTGTGATGTTGTGTGGATGGTGTTTCAGGATGATGGCATGATGGACCATGAAACAGACGGAGACGGCGCTATCAACTTGTCCACGTCCCAGAGACCTTCAGCAGCCACCACGCCCAACGGCAACCTCGAGTACGACGACCAAGACCAGGTGAGTGAAGTAAAGCAGCTGGTCGAAAGGAGACGCTTCAGAAAAAAGTGAATAGTCTACGTATGCGCAAGGGTGAATTCGTATGAATGGAATTGGTGGAAGACTAATATTAAAACAAGTTTCATGGTATAGTATTTGTTTGGTTATCCTATATGCAGCCAAACTGTGATGCATTCTTAAACTCATACTCATAGCTAATTTAATATAGCCATGGAAATGTAAAAACCTCCAAGATGGCTCGATTAATTTTTACTAGTAATTTATGTTAAAAACTCCAAGTATTATCTGTTTTATCTATTTGTCTTTATATTCTGTATGTATCATGCATGCACTCTTTTAACCCTCAAGTCTCTTGTTCATTCTTATTTCAATTTCAATTTCAATTTCAATTTCCTTTAATATAGTGCTGGCCAACAGTCGTAAGACCTATAACAGGCCAGCACTGAAAAGTACACACGTACATACCTTATAATATATATATTTACACAAGAAAAAATGATAGACAAAAAATGGCTAAATAATGTTATATACTGATGAATAGTTACGAGATAAAAAGTAGTTAGTAATAATAAGAATAAAAAGTAACATTAAAAACAAATAACTAAATAGTAAGCAGTAACATTATGCAAAAAATAGATCAGAAGATTGTAAGTTTAAATAATATAGGCAGAACCTCTACATGATAAATTATTGATATGGGACATCCTTAAATAACTCTCTGAGTTTAGCTTTCCTTTTATGATAAAAGTCAAATTCGACAAATCTAGAATTGGCGCTATGGATACAACGACCTATAGGGCTCGTCTTATAAGAGCTATCGAGAAAAAATAATTTAGGATCACGAGAAGCCCGAGAAGGGATATGAACGCCTACTTGATCAAGGGCAAATTTGCAATAAATATTGTTATTGAAAATATTAAAAACAATAATATTATATATAATAATAATAATAATAATAATAAAATCACGTTTGCGCACAGCATAGGTCAGATGTTCTTAGCCTGTAGTCCATGAGGTTCTATTAACTTGAATAGGGGTGAAAAATACATATGTAATTTCACTAACAATTGAAATTTAGCCTTTACTTCATTCGTGAATGTAGGCAGCAAACCACACAAGTATAAGAGGTTTAAATTTAAGTTTAAATTGCCTTTGTTTAATTTATTGTCTTGTTATTTTAACCGATTATAAAGAAGCACATTTATTAATACATTCCAATTTGTATAAGTATATAGAAAAAATATTTTAATATAGTTGATTTCCTTTGTAAACCTATGTATTTGATTTTATACATTTAAAAACATAATTCTGAAAAGGGATCCATTGGCTTTACCAGACTTCCAAAGGGACTCCTGGCCTATGTGAAAAATTTGTTCAATGTTGTTCTTGGGACGTTGCATTTTCAAGATTATCGGTGTCTTCGCATTCAACTCGATCCGAATGATGGCAGTGTGTGAGGGATTATTAGACTCGTTCATAGGACAGGAACCCTTGCGCGCACAACTTTCTGTTTTAGATCTCATGGGTTTGTGGACAAAAATGTTATTATGATGCTAAGGTCAAAGGTTTAGTATAAACATTTTTTTTATTGACTCGGTAATGATGTCTCTTAGAAAATCACTAAACATTTGGGATGATATGTAGAAAAATAAAACATTCGTTTCAATCAGCTCAAACATACACTTAAAGGGAGGAAGGGTATACTGGCATCTTATGTCAATAAAATTGCTGTGTCTCTTGGCACAGAATAATCGATTATTTATATAAAAAAAAGTCAAATTATACTTATCATACATTTTTTGTTACAAATACATAGAATTTAGCGCAAAATATATTATCTTAAAAATATTTTCAAACAGTATTATCGTGCTAATGGGTTTGTTTCGAATTAAATAATCGTGATATTCATTATAAGACTCATCATCAATGGGTGTGTGGTAAAGGACATACAGTTTGGGAATTTAGGTTTCACTTGAGTCACTTTTAAGTAATATTTGAATATCTCCGTGGGCGAAAGGCCTTAGACATTCGCGTACTCTTTCCCTCCTCTACGTAAAACTAAATGACTTGACCAACACTCACGAGATAATTAATTTACATCTAATTTTATTACCGGTTCGCATATGTACTTACACTAGTGGGTAGAGATTATTAATATAAAGTTTAGGGGAAATGTAAACGCATTTGCATAGAGGGAGCGTGGGAAACCATTTGGAAATTAAGAAAGCACCTTCAGTACACCACGACTGAACTCAATCCTCGACAGCCTTGCTGCCATAAAACAAGTCTAGATGAGCTTGACGCTTAGTCCGCGTGCCCACTTATGCATGCCATTAATATTATGAGATGGCTTATAATCGAATTGTATTGATAGCCATACCCCAGGAAATCTGATCGGGATCACAACCCTGGACTCCAGAAAGAAAGTCAGGTAGCTTTTTCTTGCGTTCAACATTTCCAATTGTTTTACCATCTGAGCTACAGCTTATATATTACGTGGTGCGAACAATTCTTGTTTTATAGGTCATTACTGGCTGACCTATTGATTTTAAAGTTATACCTCTCCCCTTCCCCGTGCCCCCTCCCCTATCTCATTCTCCACAAAACTTTACTTGTTGGTAAGAAAGGCCCAGTTTTGGTTATGTTCTTGGACATCATTCCCCTTTCCACAGTAAAGTCAAAACTTGGAAACAAGAGGTAAAACAAGCTCCCCCACCCCATCCCTCAAGCCAAGCCAAAACAAACCACCTTTTCCCCCTCTGATTTCTGCCCTTTCCAACCCAAACCTTGAGCACAAGCTCTACCCAACTTTAGTACACGCCAGCGTCCGTCGTTAAATGCTCCCTCAATTCTGTTCATGGCCCCGGCCTAGTTACTTGCTTTATCATAAGCCCATTTACATCACAATGATTGTTTAGATGTTTGTTTCAATAATTAATGCTTCCTCTTTCTTAGTTAATTAGCCATCTTCAAGGGGCAAGATTATTTTTACTATATATTAGTAGGTGTGTGTATCGGGTGAATCTTAGGTTGGTTCCATCACGAGCAGGCACGACCAATATCGATACCAGTTGTAGGTTCAGTTTCATAGCCAGACTGAGCGCACCTCAAGTACGGCACTGGACTAAAGATTGATTCACGCGTTCGACAAAAATAGAAAACAGAGTCTGCCTCAAGCAATCCACACGCTATATGTTGGCCCATGACGCTTTGCAAAGTTAACTTAAAACAGCCCATTAACAACATTTTAATTTCTAATGGATAAACATATATATTTTAGATCATTCTCCCAATAGATATTTTCAAACTATAACGCTGTGTCGTGGCACAATCCATTACATCGATACACATGCTTTACATTAACTTTTATTTTATTATTATTATTATTATTAGCACCGCGTCTTACTACACGTTCGGGCTATACGCACTTACCCTAATGTGTAATGGTAGGGTGATTGTGAGATGAGATGGAGGACCTACAGTTTAACGTGGAATCCGAACCACGGCGGAGGCCTGGCATTCCCCACATTAACAAGATGTATTGTCAGAGGTGAAGGAAGGGTTTGGTAATCAGATAAATCTGTGCCGGGACCGAGGATTGAACCCCGGCCGCCAGCACAGAAGTCTGACACCTTGCCCCTAGACCACCAGGTCACCAAGAGAATAATAGCATGTATAATAGTTTATCTTGGATTCAGATTGGGAAACCATGTTTGGATCAAACATCATCTCTATTTTCATTCTTGTCTCAACTACCCTTTCGGCTAATACGCTTATGTACTAATTACGCTAATAGCTTAGAGATAAGGAAGGTTATATTTAAAAAAATCATACCCGCATTTGCATGAAGGGTTAGTGGAATTTCATCGAGGAAAACCACCCTCTGTATACCCGACCGAGATTCGAACCTCGATCTCCCTGTCATTGGTAGTCTAGTCTACTTCAAGAGTAACGTGATAGACCACGTGGCCAACGAAGCGGGTATGTTTATTTAGTTTGGTTTATTGGTTTGTATTAATTCATAGTGTAAGTTGGAAGTATATGAAACAGTTTTCAAACAACATTAGAGAGATTAACAACTTAAAAAGGCGAAGTTAGAAATTTTTGTAGTGAAGTTACTAAGGAAGGTAAAGTGAAATAAGTAAACCTACAACTCAAGTATATAACGTGCATTTATTCCACTTTTAGAGAAATTTGTTGTGAAATATAAACATTTACTCAAAGTTGTTTTACTATGTTTTCTAATCTGATGAAATAATGTTAATACTCTTACATTAAATGTAACATCATCCTTAAATATTATAAGTGAATCAAGATTATCAAACGCATTGCATACATTATTCTAATAGCCAATATAATAGTATTTATCAAACCGCACGCTTAATTGAGATATTATGGTTTTATTGATAAAATAATATATCAACAAATTAACATTCAAGTTTCAAATGGATCAAACAATTGGCATTTATTTAATTGAAAAATCAAGCTATAAAACTAGTTTACATAATTTTATTTTTTGGAACTATAACATATTATTTTATTTATATTCCAAATATTTAAAATATATTATTTGTACCCATTATATTCCTTATATGATTTATTATTCAAGTTTATGAATATATTGTACATTATCCGGCTTTTTAATTTTTTCCCGTTTGCAGGTGCTATTTCAGTGGATTGAAATAAATATAATCATCAACTACAATTATTTTCCCACATTTATCAAAAAATTATCAACAGAGTAGGCCTATATATTTAACTAAACGATAATCTCCCTTGGATCACCAGATAAATACCCTATAGCTCATGATACATATAATGGTTCTCTAGCGTCATGGCTTATTTTTCTATTCAAACTAGCTTTCTCAATCCAAATACTGTGGTTGTTTAAATCTTACACCACCATTTGAGCTGTACGTCCATTGATGAACGTCGATCGAGGTAGAGTTCAGCTCTCGTGTTTTGTACATGGCTTAGTCTCAGGCAGACATCTTGTGAAGAGAAACCACGAACAATCCGAAGGTGAAATGTTGTTCTTTTACTAACTTCCTAGCCTGACTTATTTAATAATGCAGCCTTAAGATGGAGTACTTCGATTAGCGGCCCCGAGGCTTCTTGTCTTAAACTCCACCCAAGAAACCAACAAGACAAGCAAAGTAGACTTTGGCTGCCTCCGGGCAAAGGCAGTGGGCGATGGCGGCACCAACTGTCACCCGTTTGTTCACTCGCTTGCTTGTTCCTTGCTTGTTTATAATTCACGGGGACCCCGGCACACTCCCCTCCTTCCCGCACCCCGCGAGTCTATGTAGTTAACAACGGAGGAGACNTGTTTATAATTCACGGGGACCCCGGCCCACTCCCCTCCTTCCCGCACCCCGCGAGTCTATGTAGTTAACAACGGAGGAGACTCCATGTCCTTTCCAATCAACCCCCTCCACTCCATCCCTTACACACACCTCTGTTAGGGAAAATCTCGACCCCCCTCATACCCCTCGCTCCCCACACTCCTCTTAATTGAAACAGTTTCTGATGCCAGATGGTCGCGATGTAAAAAAACGAGAAGAGATAATCCTTGTATTTTTCTGTATGACGTTTGTTACTTGGAACAATAAAGCTGGTGGAAAGAATTCTTTTGAGTGGAACGGAGGGTGGAAAGGGGAGAGTTTTTCAAATTAAGGAGGAAGAGAAATCGGTTTGAGGGTTGAGGGGGGTGAAGGTTGAAGGGGGTTAAAAAGGGCGCATGCAAACATCGGCCAAGACACTTTGCTTTTTTTTTCCCTTACTTTCTTTCTATTCTCTCTCTTTTCTTCGGCTATTTTCCAAACTCATATTAAGTTTGGAGAGTTTCATTAATGATAGATGTCTTCGATGAACTTTTCCGAAAATTAAGATATTTGCACGCTGTTATAATTAGAAATGAAGCTAATTTTTCATCTTTTGTTTTCAGCAGTTTTCTGTTCGCCTTTAATTAGAGGGTGACAAATGCCATCCAGGTGGAGTGACGCCCGCCATCCCTCGCTTAGAATTAAAAAGTGCTTTTAAAGATAATTTGATGTGAATTAGGTGACCCCTCTCCCCCCACCCCACCAAGCTTGCCTGTCGTTATTTGTCATATTCTTTTTTAACTTGAATTGTCGTCGATCTGAAGCTCGAGGGGAAGTTATGACAGGCTCAATCAAGTCAAGCAATGTGCTCTCGCTTAGAGAAACGGTTGCCACACTTAGGCTCAGCTAATGGACTTAGTCGATACTTCACAACCTCTAAATTACTTGAATCTCTCACCCACAACCCTATTCACCAGGAGGGAACACCTGCATATTAGTTGGAAACTTGGAAAGTTTCAAAAAACCAAGAGAATGAGTTTCATTTTAGAAAGATAGTTTTCTTATATCACATCTTAGAGCCCGTTGGGGTGATAAGCATAAATATATATAGTTAATAACTTTAGTGGGAAAGAGATGAGGATGGTAAATAGTTAAAGGAAATATACTCGCTTTGTGGGGAAAAGGCGAGTGGAAAACCGTTTAGGAAATACTACTCTCAGTACACCCAACCGGGATTCTAGCCTCAACCTCCCCATCTTCAGAAAAACTAGACAAACTGAATATCACCTCCGAGGAAAAATGGAGGGAAAAAAAATCATCTTTGCTCTCTCTCGGTTAACTGTTGCCAAATCTCCCCGCTTTCACTTACGTCGGAATGTGGTGTGCTCGGGTAAGAAGGAACCACTGGCAACATCATCGAACCAGTGTTGTAAAATTTGTCACATATTTGAGAGAGATTGATCACATGAAAACAAGAGAATGACAAAACATTTTCCCCAATAATAGCCATGCACGCATTAATGGATACTTGGACTAAAAGTCAGGCTCATATAATCTGTTTCACCAGTGACGGAGAGCTACAAAATAGAATTCAAGTAGGGTACATTGAAGTTGTTTATTTAATGAATGGCTGGTCACTCTCTATCTACGCAAACTACCTTTTGACCCATCTCGGTGGCGTAGTTGGCTATCGCGCTAGTCGTATTGAGCTCGATTGCTGAGGATGGTGAGATCGAGGTTCGAATCTCAGTCGGATGAACTGGGGCTGGTTTTTCCTAAATGGTTTTCCACTCTCCCTCCACGCAAATGCGGGTTCACTTCCTCTAATTCAACCTTCCCAATTCCTAATCCATTAGAGTAATTAGTACTTAAAGCGTATAACCCGAACGGGTAGTATGACGCGGTGCTAAATAATAATAATAATAATAATAATAATAATAATAATAATCCATCTACGCAAAACGCTCGAAAACCTCCTCAAAATTCTATGTTCCTCATCACTACATATCTGTTTTATTGTGTGTGTGAACATAATCTTACTTTCGTCAAGGATGAATCCTCAAATATTGTCAAATTCACGCGCCAAAGTATGTGCAATGTTTGGTATCACACACGTACTTTTAAAGTTGCTTTCTCACATGAAAAGGAACAAGCTCCCGATAGAGCTTGTCTTACGGACATAAATTATTTTGTCAACATTTATTATAAAAATTACTTTAGCATAAGATTTAAGGCCAAAGATTAACTAACACCGGTGTGTCAAATAAAACGTTTCATATTTGTGTAGAAAAAAAATAGGGTTATTCTTATTCTTTTATATGGGGAACCTACTATTTGGTTTTTGGGGAAAACAAATTCATTTGAAATTATTTGTATTCTTTCTTAAGTCAACAACGTGAATGTTGGCTTAGTGTGATTTCAATACATCAGACCTTCGTCTGATTAGTGCTGCCTGCGACATCTGGTAGAAAGCACGTGTAATAGGGGAATTCAGGTAGCATGGGGGGTTCCCCGTTGCTTTCCACACTGGATTTTTATGTGCAAGCGTGAAAGATCCTATTATTTTTGACGGAAATATATTTCTTCACATAACTTCCAGGGTTCTTTTAATTTCCACACTCGGCATGAGACCGACGGCTTTGCTTTACATCTGAAAAAATTTGTGTTGACCTCGGCTGGATTTGAGCTAATGAGCGTCAGGTCCTGAGGTGAGCACTTTATCCCACGACCACCGACGTTGACATTTGTAATCTGGATAACGATAATACAGATTTTACTTGATGAAATGGCCCCTTCAGTATATTTGGTGATCACTGAGGCCCGCGTTTGAGCCGCCTGCTTTGGACCGGATAGTTATCGAAGCGGATATCAATTTAATTTAATAATAATAATATTTAGCACCGCGTCTTACTACCCGTTCGGGTTATACGCTTTAAGTACTAATTACTCTAATGGATTAGGA
>CABFOV010003077.1:48037-58149 GCA_902141375.1 Timema poppense
CGAAACCGCTCTTCCAGATTGAAGACAAGAACGAACAGAAAAAAAGAATTTTAGTCCTTGTACGATTTAGAATGTTAACGTCTTTAGCCTCCCACGCCATTTATTAGGTTTATTTAATAGGAATTCTGACATAAAATTGAGAAAGCATTGTAGAGGTGCATAATTGTTTAGTATTGTGTGTAATACAATGATTATTAATGCTTCAAACTAAGCGAATTGTGTCAAGGAAGGTTGTTAGGAAGAAATTCACATCGGGAACAACAATTTGGGTAACCATCTCCATTGTACCTAGTTGGGACTCGAAACTAGTCCATTCCTGACCTTATAGGTTTGAGTCAAGAGTAAAACACACAACACTGGCCCTTCCAACGATTCGTGGTTTTAAATGATCTGGTTACGAAGAATAAGTGGGCGAGAGTCTAGAAAATAAAAATGAGTCTTAGGAAATCAGTAAAATTTAACTCATCTATCTCCCTTCATAGTGCATGTTCCGTCATCTTAATATTTATTTTTTCACCCTTTGGGAATTAAAATGAACGCTATGAAATAATATATTTACTTGTTTTTTAAACTTTAACCACGTTCAATTAATTTATCATTACTTTTTGTTACCAAAGAATAACCAAATAACTGAACTACTAATATTATATGTCTCATATCAGAAATGTGATGGTAAAGTTACGTAGAGCTGAATACATGTTTTGTTTAGTTCAGAAAAAAGCTAATGCCAATTAATTTAAGATTATAAGTGGTATAATGTAAATAGCTCAATATTATGTTAATTTAGTCCAAGAAGCTATTTATTTGCCTACATAATAATATCAAATGCCTTTGAAAACACTTATCCAATAAAGCATTATGATTATTATTGATGGCAATTTGTTAATATTTATATTAAGACTCTTGTTTGACTTTTTAATTTAAATTACAATATTCTTAGATATAGTTTAGTAAACCTCTTAAGACATAATTTGTGTTAAACTACATTAATTAATTAGACTTTGATAGTTTTCATTGTCTAAGAAATGTCAAGTAGGCCCTATGTTATAGTTTTGTCAAACATCACTCTTGACTACCACGTGATGTGCGTGAGTTTATCAAAGCATTGTATTTAGTAAATTAGTTAATTTCTTATCTGTCCAGATATATTTACTTTATCATGAATGGAACATTATATTTATCTACCACATTACATCATATTTACTTTATGGGATGAATTAAAAGTATATAGGTCTGTATAATAAATTGTACAGTACCATTAATAGCTAAAGATTATAATTTACACCTTTTCCCAGTGGAATTTAAAAACTTTGAAACAGAATATTTAAAAACAATATTTAGGATATGGTCGTTCAATCCCTATATTTATACCTTAAAAAAGATTGCAAAAAAAAAAGAATATGGAGCCGTATTTCCCTTAAAAAAGATTGCAAAAAAAAAAAGAATATGGAGCCGTATTTCCCTTATGCAAGGAATAACCTCCCGGTTTTAAGTCAGACTTTATAACAATCACCTAACCTTTCTGGTGACTCTAGTCACCGTTTCTAATCATTTATTTGAACTAACTGTACATAACCTGTGTAGGTAATCGAATGGTCTAACGCATCACTTTCTTTGTTAGACAGGATTTCCGTTGACGGGGAGGTTGGGGTATGAATTCCGGTCAGCTATGTGGAGGGCGTTTATTCCTTAATGATTTCCCACTCTTTTCGCACATAATTTTATCCCCTGGTAAACTTAATCTAAAATTCTACCATCCTCATTATTACCCGAGCAGGGAAATCTTGCTGATAGCCCGGAAAGTTGACTCGGTGACGCGCATCATTGGGCACATGGTATATTAAAATGGGAAACTCACTTAGGCTACGGCCGTACTTGTGAACTTGGCCACGTCGACAAAAAAATGCCTCGACCAGAACGCAAGCATTTCAGCACACGAAACTTGTTTTATATGTAGGTGGCTATGCTAGACGACAGTGACTTGGTCGCAAAGGTGAGCGACTTTGGGGTATCTCATATAAATATCATTGCTGGACGTTCTTAGCGACCTGGTCATGGTACTTTGTCGTTGTGACCAGGTAGTAAGTATGGATTTACCCTTAGACTGATTTGCCGGTGACGGGGAGGTTGGGGTTCAAAACCAGGTCGGGTGTAATGAGGGTGTTTACTAAATTATTCCCCACTCTCCAGATGGGGGTAATTTTCCTCTCAAATCTTTAATCCCAATCCCTACTGCATCATTTTAATATATATATATATACCCCACGGTAGGGGAAATGAAGCGAAAAAAATACCCAAACGCAATGCACACAAAAATAACAAAATAACTTTATTAACATTGATTTGATTTTATCAATACAGATCATTCTGAGCTATCAAAAATGGCCCAAGACATCTTCAAATAAACCTAATTTAAATTTCAGATATAATAATCATGAAATGCTTCCTCATCTAGGACTAGATACATCGTTGAGGGACACAGAACTTACGCTCCTTTTTGGAAGATGGGATGGAAGGCTGCCATTGTTTTAAGAAGAATGGACATTCCATGGAGAAATAACTAGTGGGTGTTTTTTTAAGGGTCATGTGTGGGCAGAAACTTTAATTCCCTCAAGGGTTCATTGTTGTGTCCCGTATTTCTACAGTTGCGTGAAGTTTGGGTCGCTGGTGAGATCCGGCGTGGTTCTGGACTGTTTCGAAATGGAACATACAATTCGTATTCCAATCAGGCGAATCCACTGGGGAAAACTTACGCATATTTGGAATAATGGGTACATTTCCCCCCTCAGGCCGGCTTGGATTTTCATTAACACTTATTGTGCAGTCCTTCGTAATTGGTTGGAAAGTAACACGAGTCGGAGAAGCAATACCAGGGTAGAAGGAGCCAAACGTGTCGCTTCTATAGATATGTGGGTAAAGGAATAACGTACCTACTTCTATCCAATATAAAATGTATTATCAATAAATTTATAAATAGTGTTTTATAACAATACAGAATTATCTATTTAGTTTATAAAAATTGCTGACCATATTTATGTCCAAATCATTGAGCACACGGAATAAATGTAAGGCTCATCTTGTCTTGTTTTACGGTGATAACGAAGGTTTGGGCTTGAATCCAGGCAAGTATACAGGAGGTGTTTTTCCTTTAATATTTATATAATTACTTCGCGTGTACATTTCTTTTAAATGCTACCTTCCTTAGCCACATAACATTACTGTTATAGATATGAGCATAGCAAAAAAATATGTTATGATTGTTAAAGCTAATAAAACGGTGGTTTAGACAATTGGATTTATGCTAGGTGATTTATTATTATTATTAGCACCGCGTCTTACTACCCGTTCGGGTTATACGCACTTACGCTAATGTGTAATGGTAGGGTGATTCTGAGATGAAATGGAGGACCTACAGTTTAACGTGGAATCCGAACCACGGTGAAGGCCTGGAATTCCTCACATTCACAAGATGTCTTGTCAGAGGTGAAGGAGGGGTTTGGTAATCAGATAAATCTGTGCCGGGACCGAGGATTGAACCCCGGCTGCCAGCATAGAAGTCTGACACCTTACCCCTAGACCGCCAGATCACCGATTTCTTATGACTGGAACATAAATGGTTTTAATCGAGATTTTTTTTATACCGCGTCTCACTACCCATACAATTTAAGGTTTCTGGATCGGGAATTCCTGGATGAAAATCCATTGAATGATTTTTTTTATTTTGAGTCCCGAGGAAAAAAATGTATGAGACCCGGAAAAATTAAAGAAAATGTATTATTGATAAAAATCGTTCAGCCACCTCTCGTTGTCAACGAATATGAATAAGGGGATGAAACAAATGAAAGGGATGATAGTTTGCCAATGGATATTACTAATCACTATAGAAGATGTACTAAGCCTGGGACTAAATAAAACGAATCAAGATAATCGGAAATTATATTAAGGCAATTAAAACCAGTGAAAATATAATTTAAATTTTTTTAGGCCATACGTAAGCGAACTGTTAATTATAACTTTCTTTTGGAAATTATAATAACCATAAATTTACCTCGATGGAAAATGAAAGGATTTTTTCATAAACTAGTAATTTTGTAACAAAAATATATAATAGACTTTCAGATAAATCTTATCAACTCCTTAATCTTCCTTAAATATAATTTATTAAAAAATAAATATCAATGTTAGAATACATGTTCAAGAATACAAAGCTATCAAATATTTAAAAATATAAAAGTTACAACAAGCAAAATTGTCTTAATGTTATGATATTTCGGGTAGATTTTGGAATAAAATGTATCTATAGTTAAATAAATAAATAAAAAATTAACATTTAAAATTTTCTTCATCTTCTATCAATGCTAAAATTAAAATATTAATTCATCTTTTTAATAATATAATTCAAACTTTTCTTCAACTTTAACCTTACAATGATAGTAATAGATTACAGATATGATTTGTTACCCCAAATATTTCCGGGTTTTGGAAAATACGCCAAAACTCTTCCCTACTCCTGGGATATTTAAAGTCTTGAAAAATCAGAATCCCCGATAAAAACTATATACATTTAGTAACTTAAATTGGAAATATATGAAGATTGTGTAATTTATAGTGCACCTGCATTTTCGTTTAGGGAGAGGGGAAAACCATTTATCTAAAAAACCACCTTCAATACTCCTGACCAGACCTCATCACTGAGTTTCTTGTTAACTAACTTTAAACCCAAATAGAAGGGCTTGAAAATTAGTTCACGTGCCCTACATAATAAGTTCCTTCTTAATCTAACGGTTTTTTCATCTTAAATATCTACCCTTCCAGGTTATACATTTATTTACTTGCATACTTTATAGCAGTGGTTCCCAAACAGTGGTACACATAGTAAATTACTATTGGTAGGCATGGAGCAACCAAACAAAACAACCAAAGTCAGAATAAGATAGAGCCTAATCAAATCTTATAAATATATTCGAACCAAATCCCTACCAAAAGTGAAACCATTTTAAACAGTGGTTGGAGGGGTGGCAAAATTTATTCAAGTTAATTATCCCTGCGCACCATTAAAAAATTATCGAAATAGTACATTTTCAGCATCATCTTGGTGGTTCTCCAAATTCTAGTAATTCTTGGGCAAGTATGCCTTTCAAAAAGTCAGGAACCGCTGATATTTGGCATTAGGAACTGAACGCTCATTGGTGCAAATACAAAAGTAGGCCACTTATCCCTATCTTGAGTTATTTCTTTCCAGTCCACCTCATGACATCCTATCCCTCTCTTGAGCTAGTTCTATCCAGTCCACCTCATTACACTCTTATCTCTTTCATTGGAATTATAATGTTATCCTACCATCTGCATCTAACTCTTCTCAGTGGAATCTTTTCATTGGATTTGCCAGTTAATACCCTAAACACGGTTTATATTCTTCACTAACGCTGCATGTCGTGCCTCCCTATCTCCTCCAATCTGTGAGATTTTACTACTTAACAATGTCTTGTGATAATCATAGGATATGTAACTTATCATTATGTAACCACCTCCACTTCCCAGTATCGTCAGGCCTTTTTGGACCAAATAACATCTTAGCACTTTGTTTTGAAGCCTCTTCATATTTTTTCGTCGCTTAAGTTCAAACTTCGCAACCGAAGAGAACAACCAGTAAAAATATTGTTTGAGTATTCTGAGTTTACATGACTTGATAGCAGGCAAGATGTCATAAACTTACTGAACGATTAGTAGCATACATATCTTGACATTATTACAGTCAAGTTTTTCTCAAACTTATATGAATTAGCGGTATGCCAATTTCTTAAGGGATGAGAAAGGATGTAATGTATCTGCATTAACGTTGAGATATAGGCGGAAGCCATTTAGGAAATATCACCTCAGTATATCTGGCCATGATTCAACTCCTGACCTCCTAATCACCGACAAACCAGAAGAAACGAGACTTACTCCATTGCACGCTTTCCCACCTACGAGTATATAAATTACAATAAAAAAAATTACAATAAGAGGCAATCATTATGCCGGGATACTTTTAATTAAATAAATAACGCTTGGTTTTAAATATCTTCAATTTAAAAAGAAATTTCCCCACCATGTTATACTACCTATCCTGGCTAAACAAATTTATTCACGCTAATTTGTCAGAGATGTGTAAAAAGGAGTTTAAAGGAAATATATGTGTGTTGAGGTAGAGTTGGGAACCATTAAGGGAAATCCACCCTCTCTACACCTGATCGGGATTCAAACCCTAACCTCCCGTTAATCGGTGAACAAGACTAAATGAGCTTAACATTTAGAGTAGAGACACGTTCCTTCCAATAATAGTCTGCTCAAATGAGACTCTCTTATAACCGTTAAAGAAACACCGAACTTTTTTTTTCTTTCAGAAAATTGAAAATCCACATTTGGAGCTATATATAAATGATTAAGGTAACATTGTTTTAAAATCATTTATAAAATTAGTTTTATTTTAATATTTTTGCTATTAACTTGATACGAACTAATTTTTATATTCAAAATAATTTATTTCAGATGTTTTTACGTGCGCTTTCAAAACCAACTGATATCAGCACATGAATCAAAGATAGTTTAAGACTAGGACATATATAACACCCATGATCATCCGGCCCCCATCCCCCACTCCATGACCGTTAATTCATCACCAATGTTACAAATTTTCGGGTATGATGGGGGTCAAACCCAGGTTATTATCTCAGTAGAGAGACACGCTAATCTAAGCTAAGCTAAGGTGTCAGACATTTTCTACATTAAATTGAAAGTAGATTCAATCAGCCTCCCCCACCCCATAGTTAAATATATAGAGACGCTTATGGCTTTAAACATATTAACATGATCGAATTCCATGATTTTTGTATTATTTCTTCACATGTGTATACTTGTGGAAATTCAGGGCGAGTTGAGGGTGGCTTGGTTCGCATTTTGTGCGGGATGCCTCCCGACAAACGAGCACGCCCAGCAGCTTAAGAGTTTCTGAGCAGCTCCGTTCCAAATCAACGCACGTACGTAAAGAGGCACCAGCATCACCGCCAATAGTTTTTTGTTTGTTTTTTTGTTTTCTTGCGCCGTGGCGCCTAACGGCGTGGAAGTTATGGCAGGGGCGTCGAGCACACTTTATAAACTACGATTATTAAAATGTAGTCGGGGTGGAGTAGGCATCAGCCTAGCCGTCTTCGGATAAAGAAAGCATCCCAGTTAGAGTAAGAAGAAAGGAATTATATTTTGTCCGATTGATGACCTCACTTCTTCTGATAAAGAAAGTATCCTATTTAGAATAAGAAGAGGGGAATTATACTTTTTCCTGTTGATGATGTCACTTTTTTGTATAAAGAAAGCATCCCTATTAAAATAAGAAGATGGGAATTATACTTATTCTGGGTGATAATTTCACTTCTTCTGATAAAGAAAGCATCTCAGTTAGCGTAAAGAGAGGGGAATGATACTTTGTCCTGTTGATGACGTCACTTCTTCGGATATAGAACGCACCCCTGTTAGAATATGGAGAGGAGAAAAATACTTTTTCCTGTTAATGACGTCACTTATTCGGATAAGGAAAGCATCCCATTTAGAGTAAGGAGAGAGGAATGATACGCTGTCCTTTTGAGGACGTCACTTATTCATACAAAGAAAGCATCCCATTTAGAGTAAGGTGAGGAGAATGATAGGACTACTTATCAGTGTGGTAGAAAATTGAAATTTGGCAGGCAGATAAACGGACTAGTAGACTACAAATAATGATAAAATACTGTAAATATATTTTTTTTTAGTTGGACCTCAAGAAATATGGGAGGGAATCGGGGATGGAGAGAAAAATCTTTAAGCTATGGTGTAAAATATAGGCGATAGGGGGTTTGAGCTCTCCTAAGCTAATAGAAACAACTAATTGCCAGTGTGGAATAAAATTTAAATCATACTAATATTATAAAGAGGAAAGATTTGATTTTTTGTTTGTTTGTTTGTTTGTTTGTTTGAAATGAATAGGCTCCGAAACTACTGGACCGATTTAAAAAATTCCTTCACCGTTGGCAAGCTACACTATTCCCGAGTGACATAGGCTATGTTTCATTTTCAAAAAAATTAGGGATGCTTACTAAAACTTGAATAATCTAACCCAAGGTGTAAAAAAATAAACAAAAAACTTCCTTCAATCGCGTGCGATGCGAAAACTATTAATGAAGAACAAAATGATGTATTACAATTTTTCAGGACACATCACTATCTATAAAAATGGTTGCGACAGCATGTCTCTATCTTTTAAGTCAGAGACCTATCAAGCTGCTTGCCGTGCTAGAGGTTTGCTAGAAAACGATGACCATTGGGAAAATACTCTAAGAGAAGTATCGCTTTTGCAATGTCCAATACAACTAAGAGAGTTGTTTGTGGTCATACTTTTATTTTGTCAGCCATCGGAGCCATTCAAATTGTGGGACAGTTTCAAAGATGATTTGTGTGAAGATGTTAGACACAGAATCAGACAGGAAAATCAAGACTTCGCGTTACCATACAATGAGAATATTTATAACGAAGGTTTGATACAAATAGAAAATAGATTGTTGCAATTAAATGACAAAAGTCTAAGTGATTTTGGATTACCTTCTTCAGTTCGTACAGAAAACAATGTTGCAGATACAATGGCACATCACTACGATACAAATGATTTGACCGCTTTCGTCAATGAAAACCTACCAAAATTAGTCCCAGATCAAAAACATGCTTTTGAGACTATAGTCGACAGCGTGAATAATGACAAACGAAAAATATTTTTCTTGGATGCGCCAGGGGGAACAGGAAAGACGTTTCTTGCTAATTTGATACTTGCTAAGGTCAGAGAATCAGGGAAGATAGCAATAGCAGTTGCTTCCTCCGGAATTGCTGCAACTCTCTTGAGAGGTGGCAAAACTGCTCATTCTACTTTTAAACTTTCGCTATCTGTAAATCTTGAGCAACAATCTACATGTTCTATCCGCAAAAACGGGCCTCTAGGTAAATTACTACAAGACACCTCATTAGTTATGTGGGACGAATGCACGATGAGCCATAGAGCACATATAGAGGCCGTGAACAGAACCTTAAAAGACCTCAGGAACTCCTCTGCAGTCATGGGCGGGATTACTTTTGTATTTGCTGGAGATTTCCGACAGACTCTCCCCGTTATTAACAGAGGTACGCGAGCAGATATCATCAAAGCATGCTTGAAATCGTCTCCCTTATGGACTTCGATTGAAACATTAAAATTAAGGACGAATATGAGAGCTCATCTTCATGGAAGTGACAGTGATTTCCCACAACAACTGCTAAAACTTGGTGAAGGAATTTTCCCTGCTCCAAATTTAAGCGGATATAGTGACATTATTCTGGATGAGTATCTAGGCCAAATACTCCATGATTTGGAAAATTTAATAGATGCAGTATACCCTGATATCGAGAATTTGCACGAAAAGGACTTTCATTGGTTGTGCTCTAGGGCAATAGTATCAGTAAAGAATGATACTGTCAACGAAATAAACAATCTTATCGTTCAAAAAGTCAGCGGTCAGATAAAAAAATACAAGTCGATAGACACTGTAACTAATATTGAAGATACAGTTCATTATCCACAGGAATTTTTGAATTCCTTGAACCCTTCTGGATTACCACCACACGAACTGACGTTAAAAATTGGAATTCCAATCATGCTTTTGAGAAATTTAAGCCCTCCAAGCATGTGCAATGGGACGAGGTTGCTTATTAAGGAGTTAAAGGAAAATTTAATTGTAGCGACTATTATGACCGGTCCAGCAGCTGGTCAACTAGCTCATATACCGAGGATACCGATGATCCCAAGTGATTTGCCAATCCCATTTAAACGGCTTCAATTTCCGGTAAAAACATCTTTCGCATTAACAATTAACAAGTCCCAAGGTCAAACCTTCGAATTAGTTGGGATCGATCTGCGAAATAAATGTTTTACTCATGGTCAATTATACGTTGGCCTATCGCGGGTTGGAGCCCCTGAAAATCAATTTATTTTGCTGCCACAAAATAAAACCACATCAAATATTGTTTACAGGGAGGCTCTTACTCAATAAATTAAATGGCTTTTGTTTTGCGGTTAT
>CABFOV010003077.1:59024-71839 GCA_902141375.1 Timema poppense
GGAGGGGGGGGACTATAGTGATAAACAACTTATGATATGAGGTAGAAAATTAAAATTTGGCAGACAGATAAAGAGAAAACTCCATAACATTAATAAGTCTTATAATTCTAGATTTTTCAGAGTAAATTTCGGAAAAGGGGGTTTTGGAAGTTCGAAATTTTTATAAAATAAAATGTATTTAGTGTAGAAAATTCAAACTTTGCAGGCAGGTAAAAGTTCAGCTCCGAATAAACAAATTAGTCTTAAAATTTGAAATGTATAATATATAATTAGAGATATGTGGGTGAAGGGATGCTAAAATTTCCAAAACTTGGAGAAAAATTTACTCATAATTATGGTATAAAAACTAAATGTGTCAAGCAGATATAGAAACCACTCCAAATAACGATAAACGTATATAGATTTTAAATTTCAAACTAGCACTTCAGCAAATATGAAGGAGGCAGGCCTATCAGGTTATAAACAGGTGAAAAAAATAAGTTTCAGATGAAGCAGAAATTTTAAATTTGTCAGGAATGTAGAGGGATCATTTCAAATATCCAAATAAAATAAATATTAATGTTGGTTGTTCTTAAAAGTTGACTGGTAAAGTGAGGTGTCTCAAAATTTCCAAAACGAAGATAATAAACTAATCCCCACAATGATAGAAAATAATTGACATTTGTCAGATGAGTATAAGGACCACCTTAAACAGAATAAAGGCATGAAAATTCTTTAATCTCAAAATAATGGAGAGTAGAATTGGGAGGGTGGTGGGGTGGGTCCCCTAAAAATAACTGAATCATATTTTTTTTTAAACTTTTGTAGAAGTAGAAAATTTAAACTTGGCATGTAAGTAAATAGACCTTCCCGGATAGCCGAGTGACGTCTGATCATATGGAATTTCTAAATTTAGGCCCAGTAAATGAAATAACTTAAAATTTATACAAACAATATAGAAATATATTTGATGTGGTCAAAAGTTCAATTTTTGTAGGCATGTAATAAAACCATTTACGATAACCAAATAAGCTTTAAAATTTCAAATTGGAAATCTAGGAACTGTAAAAGATGGGGGAGAAGTAACTTTATGTCTTAACAAAAGAATTATAAAATCAATTTCTTAGAGTGGCAGAAAATTTAAATTCGACAAGTTCGCCAAGTACAACACAATGAGACATAGCAATAAAAGTTTGAATTTTGGAATTTCTAAATTATCTTATAGAAATGGGGGGTAGGGGGAAGGGGGAAGGGGCCCAAAAATATTCTAAACTAATAGAATAAAACCATTATTTATTTGTTTGAAAACTTTAACTATGTAAAGGCAGAAGAAAAATGTCTAAAAATAAGTGAATACAAAAACTAAAGATTAGCTTAAATTTGATCGATTAGTATTGCGAATACATAGCTAAAACTTCTATGTATAAATTAGTGCCTATATGAGAGCAATATAATTAAAATAAACAAATTCTAGCTACACATATCATGGGTACCATAATTTTCCTTGGGTACTTTACTTGAGTGGAAATTTTCAATTTTGATCATATCTCCTCCACTCTTTTACATGCAAAATGTCCTATCATTGCAAAGCTATAATACATTTAAATTAAAAAATCTTACACGACAAATATTTCTATAAAACCAATATTTTCTGACATATTGGCAAATATTTAAGCTTCGTTAGTGACACCGGCTTTTAGAAATACGTATTTTCACTGGCGCCGACTTATAAAAAAACATTGGGGGTACTCTATAAAAAGGTTTGTGGGTGTTGCATAACATTGCAAATTTTCAAGCACCGTATTAAAAAAATGGCCTAAACTAAGATGCACTTTGTTAGTCTCAATGTAACTATGTTTAGTAAAATAAAATAAAAAATAAATGTAATCAAAGAAAACATGCATAACACAAAAAATAATACATACAATACGAGCTGTCAGCTCACGAGAGGCGAGTGCTACCAACTTAATCACGCTTGCTTACATATCAGATGGCACCACCTGGCATTTAGTATGCAAAACAGTCCCGCGGTCAGCACCTAGGCGTATTTTTATTTCCAAACGCACTTCAAAGATTGATGCCTATAGTTAACTCTTATATGACATAAAACTTTGCAACCATTTAACATAAATAATTTTAACGTATCTCAGGATAATATCGTTGCCAGTTATCATCCTACCATTAGTCGGTTTATAGCAAATTAGACCCACTTCAATGTTCGCATGGTTGAAGGTGTCACTCTCGCAATAGACTAGACTGCCGATTACGGGGAGATCCGGGTTAAAATCCTAGTAGGGTGTATTGGGGGTGGCTTATATTTAATGATTTTTCACTATCCCTCAGCGCAAATGCGGGTAACATTTCCTAATATAAACAATATTATGGTGGTAAGGAAATATATATAATTGTTAAGAAGGAAAGTTATTCAAGGTATTATTTCCTTAATATCAATGTTTTGTTTTTCGGCGCATCTCACTACCCGTTCAGTTTATATGCATTTTTAAGTCTAGAGGGTTAAGGATGAGGATGGTTGAATTTAGAGTGACGGTGGTGCTTTTAGAAATAAAAATAGGTTTCTAAAACGTGGTGTCACCTACAAAGCTTTGTAAGTTGTGAAGATTGGTTGTGAAACGTGGTCTTAATTTAAAGCCCAATTCTTCATGTAATATTAAAATTAATTAGTCAAACCAATACAAGCTCACAAACAAATAAATTAAACAATAAAATTAAAATAGATATATTTGAATAAGATACGTCTTCTTTTATTTAAAATATACGTTATTAAAATAGTGGAACAAACCCAGTGAATTTCAACTTTCTCAGATAAATGAAAAGCTAAAAAGATGGTTAGCAGAATAACGTATGAATCTGGTAGGCTAGAATTTAAACAAAGCTATGCTAATGATTTTTAATATGGCAAAATCATGCTCATTGTAGTGTAGCAACTTAATAGTAGTGTCCTTAGCAATAAAAGCGTTATTATAGTAAAGTCACCTTGGTATTGAAGCTGAGCTTGGCTCGGTTCACTTCGTTAAGTTAGTCTAATGACCTGTCTGGGGCCAACTGGGCGAAATATTGCCGTCATTAACTTGGACGGGAGGGGTTGAAAAAAAAAATATAAAAAATAAAGAGGGAAAAAATCTTTTCTGCAAGAAAAATTCCTAAGTCAACAAAACCGCTCACCCACTCGGCTCTTCCCCGCTTCTTTTCAACCGTGAAATAATGTTTTTTTTTTTTTTTCCAGAGGAAAAGAAAACGAGAGGATAAAAATGCATACATTGCATTTGGGTCCGAAACCAATAATTATAGGGAATTAATATGCACGCTTTTCCCTAAAGTTTTTCCAAGCGAGAGCAGTCAATCTAAAAAAGTTGCTTAAGAAGGAGGGGGGAATGAAAGGGGGAGGAAATATGGAGAGCAAAGTTTTGTGAAAAGTTGGCAGGCGTGCGCTATAGTAGTTAATAAAGCCGCATTAAGAAAGAGTTCTTTCCTGATTTGAGGGGAAGTTAAAATAAAGTAAGGCGGAAAGAATGGGTAGGATGGGAAGGGAGCAATCTATCACCGCTTGAACTGTGAGCGTGGTGATAGATTGAAACTGCCTTGACACGTAGCAGCAGTATTTAGTAGTTAGTATGAGGCTAGTGTAGCTGTGAAATGAGTGGTCCAGAGGAGTATTGAAGTGGGTACTTTTATGGTTAAAGAGAAGATTTGGGCTAGTTTTAATGTTTGTATTCTGGTGCTAAAATATTCCATGATATATAATTTAGATTGTAGTTAATTATCTAGAAGTACAGATAAATTAGAGCTTGTTAGTAAAGTAGCCTTATAGTAAAAAATTGTACTATTTTAGTTCAGATAAATTAGATAGCTATAAAAGTAATAGTTGGGTATTTTATTGTTTCACTAGTTCAAGTGGATTATGACCTGCTTCAGTGGTTGCTTGGTCTAAGGTGTCACTCTTGGAATAGACTTGGCTGTTGATGACAGGGAGATCAGGGTTTGACGGTGACCTGGTGGTCTATGGGTAACGGGTTGGACTTCTGTGGTGGGATCCGGGGTTCAATCCTCGGTCTCAGCACAGATTTATCTTATTACCAAACCCTTCCTTCACCTCTGACAATACATCTTGTGAATGCGTGGAATGCCAGGCCTCCACCGTGGTTCGGATTCCTCGTTAAACTGTAGGTCCTCCATTTCATCTCACAATCACCCTACCATTACACATTAGCGTAAGTGCGTATAACCCGAACGGGTAGTAAGACGCGGTGCTAATAATAATAATAATAATAATGGTAAACATATTTTATTTGAAATAGATTTTTATAAAATTCCTCATTTCTGAGCTATAAGCAAATATATATTTTTTAATTCATGTATTTTAAAATTAATTTCATTCTTATTTTCTTTGGCAGACAATGATTTTTTTTCTCTCTTCGCAATCTTTCTGAAACAATGTTCCTAGTTCTTAATGCCATAAAGTAAGACAGTAACAGTGCATATTATTTCATTTATAATATTTGGTGTGGTGTTTCTACAAATTTTACGAGTTTTTAGTAAATGTATATCTTATTATAAAGGTGGGAGAAGTCTGTGTGGTGCACCGTGCCATTTATTTTGGGTTTGTGTTCACCTAAAACGTAAATATTCGTCATAATTTTGAGATCAATTTTTTTATGATCATTATACTTTATCTTGATATGAAAAATATATACTATATTAAAAACAAAACAAGAAAGCTCGTTTATAAATATCCAATTTTTAAAAAAATATTCTTAAGGGTGGATAAAGATATTCCAAAAATAAGATTTGAAACTGTGGTTGAAAAAACCACCTTTTCGTACAAATTAAAATCACAATTACCCGCTTTGGTGGCCGACTGGTCTAAAAGGCAGTACTCTTGTATTAGACTAGACCACCGATGACTGGGCGATCGAGTTTTGAATCTCCTGGTCGGGTGTACCGAGGGTAGTTTTTCCGAAAAGTTTCCTCACTCCTTCTCTACTCAAATGTGGGTAAGACTCCCTCTAAATATAACTTCTTTAGACCTTGGTCTCTAAAACCATTGTCGGTGACCTGGCAGTCTAGGGGTAAGGTGTCAGACTTCTGTGCTGGTGGCCGGGGTTCAATCCTCGGTCCCGGCAAAGATTTATCTGATTACCAAACCCTTCCTTCACCTCTGACAAGACATCTTGTGAATGTGGGGAATGCCAGGCATCCAGCGTGGTTCGGATTCCACGTTAAACTGTAGGTCCTTCATTTCATCTCACAATCACCCTACCATTACATATTAGCGTAAGTGCGTATAACCCGAACGGCTAGTAAGACGGGGTGCTAAAAAAACCTGTTAAATCTTTTCAATTTGTTCTTATATGGGCCAAAAGTGTTAATAAGGTACTGTTGGTTTTTTTATTGTTGTGGGAAAAATATGAACTGCAAACAGATATTGTGGAGTGGGGGGGGTGGCCTTGATCTCCCCTGGACCCCCCTGTTTCATAGATCCTACAACTATTATTTATATAGCTATCCCTAATACACTTTTTTTTAGCACCTTGACTTACTACCTGTTCAAGTTAAACGCATATGTAATAGATAGTTACGCTAATGAGTTAAGGATGAGGGAGGTTGAAATTAGATTAAGTATACCAATACTGGTATGGTGGAAGAGTGAAGAACCATTTTGGAAAAACCACCTTCAGAACACCCGACTGAGATTCAAACCCTGATTATTATTATTATTATTATTATTATTAGCACCGCGTCTTACTACCCGTTCGGGTTATACGCACTTACGCTAATGTGTAATGGTAGGGTGATTGTGAGATGAAATGGAGGACCTACAGTTTAACGTGGAATCCGAACCACGGTGGATGCCTGGCATTCCTCACATTCACAATATGTCTTGTCAGAGGTGAAGGAAGGGTTTGGTAATCAAATAAATCTTTGCCGGGACCGAGGATTGAACCCCGGCCGCCAGCATAGAAGTCTAACACCTTACCCCTAGACCGCCAGGTCACCCGTTTACCATTAGTAGTAGTACAATAGTAGTACAATATTACATTGATAAGTTATTACATATCTTAAATAGTTGCGGGAAAATGGTGAAAATTGGAAAATTTCCTCAATGTAAAGTAGCCTGTAAGTCATTTTCATGAGAAAATGAGAATTTCCATCTTGTTTATAATGTTAAACAATGTATAGAATTAATCAAAATCGTTAGAGCGAATTTTAAGAAAATCGATTTTTATTTTATTTTAACAGTAAACTACCCTTTAATTTAGGGCTTAATATCGAATTCCAAAAAATACCTCAGGGAGACCTTATAAAAACCCCAACTACCAAGTTTTAGCCGAATTGGTAAAATAGTTTCAGCTCTAGTCCGAGGTACAGACAGACGGCATTGCAAAAACTCCTTTTTTGGTTTCAGGGTGTCATGAAACGTCGACATTTATCAAAATCTTGAGTTCAATTTTTTTTTAACATCACATAAATTTTTCTCCGAGGAAGTAAAAGTGGATTTTAAAATTATGTATGTCCCTGGCCACGAATCAAAAGCGGTTTGGTGGAGTTTGTTGAAACTTGATATCTAGATTTGAAAGGGATAAACCTAAAAAAAAAAGTGAATTTCAGAGTCTTCGAAAATGGCTCTAACTGTTTTAATTAAATTCCATAAATAGGATTTTTTTACACGGAAAATACTGATTTGTCTTGGGGTAGATATTCGTTTAAGATTAGTTTGCTGATAAAATCTTTGAAAATTAAAACTATTTCAATAAAGGTTATGACTATTTGATTTAAATATATATCTGAGTATTATGTGGTATTCAAAAACCCATTCTATACTTTAAATCGCTTTTAAAAGACTCTATGTCTAAAAAATCTTCTGTGTGAGAACTATTTCAAATAACTTCTAGGTAAGAATAATTTTAGTAAATTTTCCAACTATAAATTCCATTATAAATAGCTTTTAAGGGCAAACAAATTTGGAAAATTTTTGAGGGAGGGCTCCAAATCCCCCTTTTTGCTTGTGAGCTAAGACGTTAAGAAGACCCTGGTTTTCTAATAACATTAATATTAGACAATTAAAATTTCACTAGTATCATTATTAGCACCGCATCTTACTACCCGTTCGGGTTATACGCACTTACGCTAATGTGTAATGGTAAGTTGAGTGTGAGATGAAATGGAGGACCTACAGTTTAACGTGGAATCCGAACCACGGTGGAGGTCTGGCACTACACACATTCACAATATGTCTTGTAAGAGGTGAAGGAAGGGTTTGGTAATCAGATAAATTTGTGCCTAGACCGAGGATTGAACCCCGGCCGCCAGCACAGAAGTCTGACACCTTCTGTTGTGACTATACAAAATGACAAAGAAAGGCATAAAACCGTACTAATCGTGAAAAATAAACTTTCTTCAAATAATTTAGAAAGTCCTCCAGGGTTTAAAATTTTACCTGGGCAGGACCTCCGGAACCCCTCTCCGTTGAATCCCCCACCTCCACTTTTAAAGAGCCTCCGGATACTTATACACCCCTCTTGCGCCTCTTGTAAGTGACGTATCAGCCCTTGTACACTGTTAGGACTGCAGCTATACGAATAATGGTCAAATGGGGCGATTAAAAACTCTAACAAAACCATGGAAGGCCTAATCTCGGGAATCATCAAACATAAGGCAAATGTTCATAAGGACTTCATGTGTTGTTTTGAGGTCTACTCGCTACACCCTAGCTACAGTAGCCCCGTGGCTTCTTTGGTGGCGAATGGCAGCTCACAGCTGACTTCTGACAGTCAACCTTTAGGTATATAACTAAATTTTGACCGTCAGAAGTGACAGCTGCTAAACACATGTTTTTGTAGATCATATGGTTCGGCGTAGGGATATATAATTCGGTCTGGTAACTTTTCAAAGCTTTTATCTGTCAGCTGTGAGCTGTCAGTCAGCACCAAAGAAGCCATGGGGCTACTGTATTTCCCACATAAATTGATACGCCCTGTAAATAATATCAACTGGAGTATGTACTTATATCTCTGTAGTTCATTTGTGTATTGAAAGATAAAATCTATATAACTTGAAGCTACTAAATGTATATTGTATCATTGTGGCTCAAAGATATTGAGACTGTCACGGGTAAAAATAGCGGACATAACTTCTGTTGTAGCGCTTTCCAATCAGCAAGATGTAAAACCGGTACTTTAAAGAGTTAATTTCACAACACGGATAATACCTGACTTAGGTAAATAATACAACACGAACTAGACATCGCAACGTAATTTGGGTCCCTTAATTTATATTTAGAAAACCTTGAAATGGAATCGGGAATTCCTAATACAACAAAAGTGATAATTAATCATTTTAAAATGACAAAAAAGGACTGTTACTTTTCCCATTTTAATTTTGGTCAACTGAAGAATATGTAAAACCGCACTTTGATACGTTTCCTTGTTTGAACGTAATCGTATCTAATAACACGGTTAAAGGCCAGTCTACAACCAACATACCCGCTTGTCGGACTCGCAATTACGCAATCGCAAATTCACTCGTAATTACGCTTTTATTAAATACAAAATAGACTGTCTACAATGAAAAGTCGTAAAACGTAATTTCAACCAATAGGAACAAACACCAATGATGACTATAAAAGTCAAATTCATATTAATGTTTTCAAATAAGAAATACATATTTTAAAAATATTTAAATGGCTAAATACATATGATTTTAATTGAAAATCCTCTATTAATTACTATACCTTTCCAAGCGTTTTTGTCATAGACCAAATAACTTCAAATTATTTGATTTTAGTAGTCCATACATATTTGTTTTTTGATTGGCTGAACGCAAGCCAACGCAACTACATAAACGCAAGAGATGGACAATGTTCATCTCCTCATTATCGGCTGTAAGATAAGCTCTAAGTGTCAGCCTTGGTGGCCACTACTAGTCTATTACATGCTTATTGAGTTAAAGCTATTTGGTACAGTAGGAAAATATTTTTTTACAAGAGATTTGAGCCATTTCTAGCAGAGATTACTGTTATAATTTAAATAATTATAAATACTTTATTTTGAATATTTATCAGCAAGTCTTATTTAACCAAATAGTTTATAACTTAAGTAAAAGTAAATTCCTTTCTTTTAGTCCATTTTGACATTTGTCAGTTGGATTAATTTAAAAGTTAGACATTACAAGGGTGGCATTAGAGTAAGTGCACCTGCATTAGTGTGGATAAATATTAGAAAATCTTGGTTTAAATAAACCTGTGATAAGCCGATCGAAATGCACCCAGTTAAGATACAAACCTTGACCTCCTTGTCACTAGTAATGCCATCTATTGCAAGCCCGACGGCTTAGATCATTGACTAACAGTGTATTTACAAGTAATTTTGGAATGTCATGGTGGCTACTCAAAACCTGGTAAAACCCTACAAAAAATGTATCCATGGTGAGAAGTTGTCTTAATTTTTGTTTGTAAGTTTATCTTAACCGTTCGGATTTTACGCATATGTAGGCCTACTTAATATTATATTGTGGTAGGAGATGAGGGAGGTTCAACTTAGAAGAAGTTTACCCAAATTTGCATGGAGTGAGAGTAGGAAACATTTTAGAGAAAACCACCCTCATTACGCCTGACTGGGACTTGATCCCTGATATCTTGGTCATCGGCAGTCCAGTCTATTGCAAGAATGACGCCTAAGAACATGATGCCACCAAATCAAGTAACTCATTTTAAACCTAGGTTTTTGACTAGAGTCCTTTTTATTGCTAGTACAATTTGAATACTGTACATAATACGTTAGAAAAAGGAAAAAAAAAAATTGAAAGAAACAAAAATGGTCTGGTTTTGTCACTCGGAGCCTTTGATGTGTAGACGCCCGATCATCGCTTAACTTCATTATGCCGGACTAATGGCAGGATGCATCGTCAGCGTCTTTCTTGAAAACTTCACAAAGAACAGGCTGAAATGTCTCCAGTACAAGATTGCCAGCGAAGCGTTTCCATCGGCAGCTTAAGAAAATGGTGTTAGCTTGATTAATGTGGTGGATGCTTTGTGATACATTGCTACTACACAGGCTTGGCTTAGACTTGAAGTGGGGAGGGGTGAATATTGAGTTGAGAGACATAGGAGAGATCCAAATTAGCACTCAGACCATTTTATTAAGCTCGACACCATTTCGAACCCGTCTTATCTGATCGGTGACCTGGCGGTCTAGGGGTAAGGTGTCAGTCTTCTATGCTGGCGGCCGGGGTTCATTCCTCGGTCCCGGCAAAGCTTTATCTGATTACCAAACCCTTCCTTCACCTCTGACAAGACATCTTGTGAATGTGGGGAATGCCAGGCCTCCACCGTGGTTCGGATTCCACGTTAAACTGTAGGTCCTTCATTTCATCTCACAATCACCCTACCATTACACATTAGCGTAAGTGCGTATACCCCGAACGGGTAGTAAGACGCGGTGCTAATAATAATAATAATAATAATAATAATAATGTTATCTGATCCAAGGTTATTGGGTGAGATTCTCGTAAGGTACTTAAATTGGTGATTTTTAAACCTGTGCGAATCCATGATTTTCCATTTCGAGTCGAATCCGAATCTTGTCAAACCAGCTCGATTCGATTTCGAATCAAATATCATACAAAAAATAAAAATTTCGAATAGGATTTTTTTTTTTGAAAATGTTTCAAATCCAAATCAAATAACATATCCTTAGGAGTCTTTGAAAATATTTTAAACTTAATCTTAAGTCAAACAAGTAAACAAAGCCTCATGGCTAATTTATGAAAGGTTATAATGGAAATAAATTATTACTATTATTTTATAACGGTTTGCTGTATAAGACCATAGAAATTTTAAATTATTCTTAAGTTTTAAATATTATAATTTTGAACTAAACCCATCGAATCTGAATCTGAAATTTACTTAGATTTGACATTTCGAATCCACCACGGATCTCTCTAATAATGACTCGAAAGCTCGAATCGAATCCGAATCTTAGGAAGATACGAATTTAGATTCAAAATTTCGCACATGCTTAGACATTTTGATGTATTTTTCCATAAATATTAGCTCAATTATTGGTAGCACGTCTGTCTACCAAAGTAAAGGATATGGAGTTTTACTCCTGGGATGGCTAACATGCCATTATTAAATTAAGCATCCCCCTTTTATACTTTTCCACAGATAAATTAATGGTCGTAGAATCGTCTGTTGTGTCCAGAATATAGTTATGTTAGTTTTTAGTCTTGTATTGATAAAATCATTTGCTTCTAAAAAATCAACATCAGGAGCGGTTCTTAGGTTGTTGCCAAGGTAAGCAAGGCTCGACAAGATTGTATTTGCAAATTGTTTCCTCCCATTCGGTCCATTAAGGTGGGAGTGTAGTGGACGTGGAGAAAGGTAAGTAATTTTGCAATTTTTACAATACTTTTTTTTGGGGGTAGAAATGAATCAAATGTTTCTTCAGTACAAACATGGAGTTTAATTTTCTTCACATGGTGATATCAACAGTTGTTGAATATCTGTCATGAACAAAGCGGCATTAGATGAGAGACAATTTAAATGAAGTCAAAGAGTTGTCATTAAATTACAAGATATACTTGACAGATATTAATTAATTATTGAGGTCACCAAGGGTAGAAAAATATATTCTATGTTTGTGCTGAAACAATATTTGATTTATTTTGACCAACAAAAGTTTTGATATAAAAACTGCAAAAGCACTTACCTTTTCTCCCCTTCTCTACATACCCACCTTAAGTATTTGAAAAAAATATTTTTATCAGTGGTCACATGGTCTAACGCTTCACTTGCTCACTAGACTGGATTACTAGTGACGGGGAGATTGGGGCTCGAATCCTGGTTGGGTTATTGAGGTATATTTTTTCCTAACCAGTTCCCACTTTCCCTCTACGCCATTGCGTGTATATTTCTTCCAAAAATCTACATTCCGTATCTACCTTCTATTAGCATAACTAATGTATATGTTTTACTCAAACTGGTACTAATATGCAGCGAAAAAGTATAAAAACTGTATCTTTACAACTAGTAAATATACATTCGTTCATTATATAATTTGGTGTGTTATTCAAATGGTTAGATATTGGAATGTAACGGTTTTCTAGTACAGTCCTGTCAAGTCTGGCTTGCCCTGGCATCATCCCACGAGTCACGCTTGTGAAATACCCCTAATAAAATTAATAAGCTTTTGATATATTGGATTTGTTCCTTTTCACAAATGATAACTTAATGACCAGGAGTTTATTTTTAGTGTTTTCACTAGAATTATATGAATATTATAAGTCTTATCATTTATATGATGAACAAAAATAAGGAATCATTTTAAAATATATACTAAATTTAAATATTGTAACACGATCAGAGCTAGATCATTAACTTATATTAAATATTCGAATAAACTGAAACATTAGTTTACATCTGTACATGGGAAATGAACTCGGTAGCTTTGGCTTTGTGTGTCAATTCTCTACTGCTGAGCTATCCAGGGATCTACCTGTACTCATAGTAATTATTTACTCATTTACCCACTCAAGTGATGGTAAATCAGGGTTCGAATCCCGGTCATTTATGCTAGAAGTGGACTTCTCCCTTAAAAAGTTTTCCCGCTATCCCTCCACACAAATACGGGTGCATTTCCTCCAAATTAATACTTCCTATTCTACACCCCATACGTGTAACACACAGCCCGGATGGTTTGTAAGAAGTGAAGACAAAAACTAAATAAACATATGATAAAAAAACGCTATCTAAAAAGCGTTTAGGTTAGTGTCGAAAGCTGTCTGTGAAATAATATTGGATTCTAAACTGAGCTTAATCT
>CABFOV010003078.1:0-43648 GCA_902141375.1 Timema poppense
GTTAACGGTAAGAGAGAAAAGGCTATTTATTGTGCAGTATTTATAACAAAATACTGTTTTGCTCAAAATAAATAACAAATTTCTCCAGTAGAAAAATAAGAGTTTAACTGTCTTCACGTGGTGATATCAACAGTTGTGAAGAAAATTGAACTATTATTTTTCTTCTGGAGAAATATTTGATTTATTTTGATGAAAAATGTTTTATTATAAAAACTGAAAGAAAAAAAACTGGCCTTTTCTTGCGTAGATTTCCACCCCCACCTTAAATGGAAAATGTGTGTATCGATATGTTGAATTATATCACAACATAACACAATTATCTAAAAAAAAATCATCGTGACAATAAACTAAAATATATTTTATCATCAAATTTATTTATATGTATTATCAAATAAGAAATAAATTAAGTTTCAAAATAGTTACCAGCCAATCACCAACAAACTATCTGGTTCCACAATAGGTAGCCTACCTAACCCGACTAGACGAGATTGAAGCCTATGAACAGCATAACCGGCGTCACGGTTTTATTTTTTCGATTAATATATCTCCAACCCTTCCCCTTCACCTATCACTCAAAAAAACCAAACAACTGGAACAAATTCTAAACAGAAAATAGGGATGAGTAATAAATTGTCCTTCATTTAAGCTGATTGGTTTAAGAGCTCGAGCCTTTTGTCGGCCAATCATTTCGAGAAACGTTTCTTAATACGAATGAGCGCTTTTCTGTTGATCATTCAATGGATTGTTAAATGTCTTCGGAGGGGGAGTAAGAACTGTTGGGGGGAAGAGGGGAAGGGGGGAGGGTTGATTCTTTCTTCCGTGACCGGACAAACCATCCTGGTTAAAGATGCGAGATGGAAACAATTTATTTAATGATAGATTAAATAAGAGTCTGTTCACCGTAGCATTTTATCTGAATGACGGTTGAAAAATAATATGTTTAGGTTTTTAAGTTGCCAACTCTTATAAAAGATCACTGTTTTGTTATGAATGATAAGTTTTTTTAGTTACGTACCATATTTTACATTAAAAATAATGTAAACTTAAATTTTCTCACACTATTTCATTAACTTTTAGTAATTTCTTTTTATCCAATCAGAAACAATATTTTAAACATAATTAATAATATTTAGCACCGCGTCTTACTACCCGTTCGGGTTATACGCTTTAAGTACTAATTACACTAATGGATTAGGAATTGGGAAGGTTGAATTAGAGGAAGTGAACCTACATTTGCGTGGAGGGAGAGTGGAAAACCATTTAGGAAAAACCACCCCCAGTTCACCCGACCGAGATTCGAACCACGATCTCCCCGTCCTCAGCAGTCGAGCTCAACACGACTTGCGCGTTAGCCAACTACGCCACCGAGGCGGGTCTTCAAACATAATTAAAAGTTCTTATTCTTAGTTTTGGAATGTTATCTATATTGTGTAATATAGTGCATACATTAACACTTTTTTAATAAAGGCATCGTATTTACCTAAAGATAAAATATTTGTCCTTTTTTTTATATATATATAATACATTATTGTATGATTATTTTATAATATTTCTTAATATTTAACTGAATAAAAGTGTTTTTATCCACTACGTGGGTGCATCATTGTAAATGACTTGTTTACGTCATGATCAATCACGTGGTTTAAATTCGTCGGTCGCCATTTTGAAGCTATCTTTTGTGCAAGTCCTGTGAATAATATATTTTTTAATTGGAATAAAATGATAAATAATCTTTGTGCCCGACCTCAAATAAATACAAATAATATTGGCCTAAATTACTGTGGCTAACTATCACAGTCATACATTATCATATGTTTTAATTACAGTTATACAGCGTGACAGATGTTAGCAGTTGGCGTAGGGATACATTAGGGACTATTTCTAGTAACTTTTTGAGCTATCATCAAAGTAAACCCGGGTAGTGAATGTGCTCTAACCAATTAATTACCTTTGTTAATTACAGTTACAACCACATCTAAATATTATATTCTTTAAATTGAAAAATGACAGCTGTACACGGGTTAGATCCCTGTCTTTAGGTATAAGTTTTCAATTAAAAGTATAAAATCCCTTTAATGCTTTTTAGGAGATCTTTTTTTACATATTTAAATGGGACGAATGCATTCTAGATATTCCCAGTTTTAAAGTTAACACCAGAAACATTATCAGATGAGTTACAATAAAGTAATAACAGAGATTACAGTTCTCTTTCTCACACTCACGTATCGACTACAGTGCTTGGTGGTTGAACGTGGCACTAACGTTGGGTTTTCTGTAAGCAAAGATATGTTAGTAAAACTATAGATGTAACAATACACGTTTTTCTCGATTCCGAATCTTTAAATTCAACTTCGATTTTTCAATTCTCGAATTCAATTCTTGAACATTTCTTATGACTTTATTTTCCCAAGCATGCAACCCCACAAAAAAAAAAATTGATAGCAGAGCAAAAAATATATATTTAAATGTAAATAGTAATTTTTAAAAAAACATTCATTTTATTTTTGACAAGGAAAAATATCCGTTTTACCAAGTACCAAAGCATACTATACATAATTAATAAAATAATATGGAATTATAAAAGTGAGCATGTATTTTTTCGGATCTATAATAAAGTCTCATTGAATCATATATTTTTACATAATTTAAAAAATATATATAATAAACAATTGTTGAAATACAAATCTTTTAAATTCACCAAATAATAGGGTCGTTAATTGAACCAAATTATATTATAAATAACGGCAAATAAACTAATTTGAGAGATAGTCGATTAATAATTATTCTGAATTTGGCTGCTTTGCTTGGTTGTACTTTCATTTAGAGCTAAGAATCGAATTATCAAGAATCTTAGTCTATTATTAAGATCGATTCTTTCGATACCAGTAAGCATCAAGGGTATCGAGGTATCGAGTTGGACATCCCTAGTCAATTCTCTAATATTATAATCCAAGCCTCAGAGAAAACCTTCCCTTCCACTGGTTTTCTAATTTCCATCGTCTGGCATTTTCCGATCGAAGATATTCAGCAAAAGGTTCATCCTCGAACTCTGTCCCATGCGAGCTTGACTTTATCCACGTGGCAACGCTCAACCCACACTCGCACTTGTGGTCACACGATCTAAGGCGCTGGATTCACGATATACTGGCTTGCTAGGTGACGGGAAGTTGGAGATTTGAATCCCGGCAGTTTGTAAATAGTTCCATCTCTACTTCTTCTTTCCCGTCCTCCTCCACGAAACCCAATGGGACATTATAGATGGGATTTCAATTTACCCGCCTCGGTGGCGTGGTTGGCTAATGCGCTAGTCGTGTTGAGCTCGACTGCTGAGGACGGGGAGATCGCGGTTCGAATCTCGGTCGGGTGAACTGGGGGGGGGGTCCTAAATGGTTTTACACTCCCCCTCTACGCAAATGCGGGTTCACTTCCTCTAATTCAACCTTCCCAATTTCTAATCTATTAGCGTAATTAATACTTAAGGCGTATAACCCGAATGGGTAGTAAGACGCGGTGCTAAATAATAATAATGATTTCAATTTAATTTCTTATAAAAATAATGTAACGTTTTTATTTATTTTGAACAAAACTGTTTTATTGATAAAAGTAATTGTAAGAATATTAACCTTATCTCGCGCTTTCTTTCAAGCTTCATTATAATAATTAAATAATTAACCATTTATTAATATTAATTGATATTTAATAGGTAATTAATCTTTTTGTCGAACTTATTAATAAACAAATACACACAACTAACATCTTTAAGGTGCTTCCAATCGCCGGATATATATATATATAAGCACCACGTTTCACTACCTGCTCAGGTTTTACTTATCACACTAATAAGTTGGGGATGAGGAAGGTTGACTTTAGAGGAAGTGTACCCACATTTGTCGGGAGGGAGAGTGGGAAAACATTGATGAAAAACCTGAGTAGATCCGACCGGTATTTGAGCCCCTGTCTTCCTGTCATTGATAGTACAGTCTATTGTGAAATTGACTCCCTATACCATGCGGCCACCGAAGTATGTCAGAATGATATAGAGTGGGTGTTAATCGGATGCTTTTTCGATTCAAAGGTTCTCTAAAATACTTTATTACAACTCTTGTAACATAGGCGCTCCCTTCCCCTCACTATAACAGCTTGGTAATGAATGGTCAGTGGCAGCTCGTAGCTAAAATTAGTGGGGGTGCTGCTCCAGAAAATATCTAGCCCTTGTTTTAAAATTGTGTAAAAGGAAAAAAACATGTATAAAAATAAAATTTATTCGGGAATTTGATAAAATCTTAACAAAAAAAATCAAACTTTTTTACTTAATTTAACTTAAATTGTTACAGTTCAAGCTTGATCTATTCATTTAAAAATGAAATCCAATATTCTTGTTTTAATTTGCGCGAAAAGTTCAATAGGGTCTAATTTTTTCCTTGATCTCTGGATGATAATTGAGGAAATTTTTTTTCCATTGAAAGTACTGCAATCGCATTTAGTCTTTCTGTTAAATAAAAGAACCGAAAAAAAATGAATCAAATAAAATAGCTGGAAGCAGAATAATAATCTAACTCTACACTTTTCTACACTTTATCACATTCAAGAATATGGTACACGGTTTTTAAGCACAACACACGCTGAGTATAAAAAACTTCCTTTCCCAATCACGCCAGATCCGGCACTTCAAGAGAAACAGTGCTCTCTCTACCTGGCAGTCCCACCTTCCTCCTCACCCCTCTCCTATGTGCGCATGCGCACAACAGTCAAACACCACCTCGCTGGTACTGTGAAGCGCACAGTTCCATACAAGGATTTTTGTATATTTTTCGTAAACTGAGGGATGGCTACTGAAGTACCGACATTAAGCTTAAGGAATATATATTGTACTACATAAATAAAGAAAGAATTATAGAAGAAAAGGACTCATTATATTAAATGTTATCGATAATATCAAGTGGAAATAGGGGGTGCTGCAGTTCCGCAGTGCCTATACACGAGCCGCCACTGTGAATGGTTCACCCTGCTAGACTGTTTGTTTACCTCATGATATGTACCCTTTACAACTTATCCATACACCTAACGCTTACTCTCTCACCCCACTGTACCTCCTGTACAGCACTGATAATAATGTTAAAAACACACTTTCATGTTTCTTATTTTAGATACATATATGACTCCACGAACAATTTTATTTTCAGAAGCTTCTAGAAAATATTCCATAGGGTAGGGAATGGACGTTATAAACACAGATAGGCTATATACCAATACACGACTTACAAACCAACTCAAACAAGGACATCCTAGCAAAGGGATGTAATATCTGGATAGTAAGGATCGAAGCCGATTCTACCAAAATTGTGGTACTTGATACCGATTGCATCTTGTTTACCTTCTCGTTTCAGATATCAACCCCACGTCATCCGTCGGGATCAAACAATGTCGAGGATCAGAGTATTTCTCTTCCCGACGCTCCTCATCGTCGTCGTCTCCGGATTCGCGGAACCACTTAACCTCACCGCGTCCTCCGCACCCCCAGACGGCACCACCGTGAGAGGCGGTAAGATGGCGCGGGACTTCAGACCCTTGGCCTTTACCCAAGACTTCAGTAAGAAGCTCTACCAGCTTACCCACCCCCCACCGGGATCTCCAACCACAAACCACCGAACCACGACGACCTCTCGAGACTCCAATGTGAGCACGACGCTCCACGTCGACTCGTCAACGCCTCCGGTTACCTTCAGACCCCCCACCACGTCATCCTCCAACCCTGACGCCGACAACGCCCGGAACTTCCAGCCCCTTACCTATCCTCTGGACGACGGCAAACCCGTAGAGCACTACGCGAACTCTATAGCGACGAACCCTCAACCCCCGTCCTCCTCCTACAAGGACCCCGGGAAGAAGAGACAGGATCAGTACGATGCCAGCACCCGCAACCCTTACAACCACAACTACGACGCCTACTCTTATCAGGACTACCCCGGTAAGACTAGGCTGTCGGTGGCTCCTGACAAGGGGGGCACCCCTTCATCATGGGTGGGGTACAAGGTCAACAAGCTCAAGGTAGAATCTAGGGAGGAAGAGGACGAGGAGGAGGACACCCTCCTGAGGGAGTTATTCACCACGGGGTCCGAGGGGAGTCCTCCCACGTCAGCGAGCTCCAGGTTTGGGCACGGCGACGAGTATGACCACGATGATTTCGAGCCCGGCGTCGTCTCTGAAGAACACGACGACCCCCACTACCACCACGGTAGCCATTATGAGCACCCTTACCACGAACACGAACACGACCACAAGCACCACTACCCGGACCACTTCGCCCCCGTGCATCACCATCCACCCACCATCGTCTACTACCCCGATCATCACCATTCCCACCACAAGAGCGAGCTGTCCAAGCTGGGGTTGCTCGCCGTGGCCAAGATCGTCCTCGCCAAGCTCAAGGCCTTCGGTCTTCTCAAACTACTTCTCGTCCTGGCCTTCAAGATCCCACTCATCGCCCTCAAGGTCGCCCTCAAGTTCTTCTTCATATTCAAGGCCATAAAATTGTTCAAGTTCTTCACGATCACTTCCCTCCTCCCATTGATCCTCCTCCCACTGTTACTTTTACTACCACTGCTGTTACTACCCCTCGCTCCACTCCTGCTCATACCCCTCCTGCTGCCCTTGCTGCTCCCCCTCCTACTTCTGCTGCCCGTGCCGGTGCTGGGGCCCAACCCACCAGCCGCGGGGAGGAGGAGGCGTCGCGACGTACAAGTCTGGAGGGAGGCGAACGACAACGAGAGCTTCTTGACGCTGACGAGGCGGGTGCTGGAGTCGCACCAGTGCTTCGAAAGGCTGGGCTGCAAGCTGGCGGCCAACCAGGGTTCTTCCACGTACAACAGCGTCGTACTCTGGTCAGTCGCAGCTTGGTAGCTTCCCATCATGATCACCGTCATCATCATCATCACCACTATTATTATCCATACATACCATCATTACCACAATCATCATTGCCATTACCATCATAACCATAATTATAATCACGTCGGCGTTAATGTTAGGTTTAGTTATTTTGAGCTAGTTCATAACTATTATTGAGAATAATTGGCGTGTCTCTTAGTCTATTATTGCTCTGATCAGACTATATAGTGCCTATGTGCAGTGTTTCTGCGCGCTGCTTCGGCTCAACTAAGTTCGTGCCTTCTGTCATTGTCTTACCAAATCTTTTTTTGTGAGTTGTTCAGTAAAACTATTTAAATAAGCCAAATTAGTTTTTACTCAAAAGTTTATGGGCTGGTTTTATGATGCCCCACTGTGTGTGGACTAACCTCATGCTCGAGAATTTGCATCATAAGCGTTGAATCAGTTTCTTCGATGGTTTTTCGTAACCTGTAACGACGCGAGTGAAATCGATAAAGCTGAACAACTGCGGACAGGATCGACGTTGCATCGGTTTGCAAATTTGACCGGAAAAACTATCGTTGGTAGAAATTTCAAATGGTGTGTGCGCTCGAAGCAAAAGGCGTGTACAATGTTGCTTTTAAGAAAGAGGTAAGACCCTGGGTAGAAAATGCGAGAGAATTTGTACAATGTTCTAAGAATGACGTGATCTCTATGTTCACACTAACTGTGGCGATGGAAATATCACCCTAGTCGAGTGTAGCGCAACGCCGAAAGAAATAATTATTGACAAATTTGACCCAGTGTACCAATAAAAATCTGAATTCACAAAAATGCTGATCCTCCATCTTTTCACCAGTTGAAAACGAATCATAATAATTCGATGGAATAGCACGTGGCCAAATTCAAGAATTTGGCAGGACAGGTAAAAGAAACTGTAGACACTTTGATCGAAACTAACATGGTTACTAAATTAATTTCTCGGCACTCTGCCGATAAAATAGAGAAACTTTCGTCAGACATGGTTTTCCATAGAGGAAGGTAGACAGACGTTGCCTACTCTTGCAGTGCAGTTAAATGATGAAGAAGCAAACCTAACCTCAACCGAAGAACCATACAGCGCATTTCTCACCTCTTCAAGTCAAAATAATGGCTTTCAACCTTCAAGGAGAAACGACGAGAAACCCAAGCAGAGCATGATAGATACGAGTAAGGTAGTTTGCTACAACTGCAGCAAGAAGGGACATTTTACTCGTACCCGACACAGCTACAAGAAGAGTAGCGACCAAATTTCAAAGCAAGGTAATCTATCAGCGTTAAATGTGAAGTTTCGAAATACTTTGACAGAATCATGTGCAGACAGATGGACAATGGATCAACTTCGCACATCACTCATTGACGGAATTTTTTCTGCCCTTCGAAGAAATAAATAAAGATAAACAATAGTTATCAATTAAAGATATTGGTACTGTGAAAATACAAAACCCTTATACATGGTGTTTGTTGGTACGAGTCAACAATTACGAATGTTTTGTACATTCTGCAGCTAAGAAGATATCTGTTTTCTGAAGGAGCCCTAACAAATATGGACATGAAAGTAGTGATTTAAAAAGAATCAGCTGAAGCTTACAACGCAGGAAAATTAGTGGCGTGTGCGATTCGTGAACAGAATAACTTGTATTCTTTGCTTTACACCAAGGATTCGTCACTACATCTGTGGGCTGAAGCTGTTAATTCGGCAGTCTACATATTAAACAGGACTCCCATATTACAAACACCGAATTCGACTCCATTCTAAACTTTTAAAGGCAGGAAATTGACACTCGAGCACAGTAAGGTGTTTGACAGTGAAGCATTTATGCTTATATATATAAGAATACATACCAAGTTCTAACTAAAAGGATAAAAAAGCTGATTCTTGTAGGGTATGATGGAGAGACTATAATTACAGATGGTTTGGCCCAGTAACAAAGAAAATTACAATTTCTCGGAACATCATTTTTAACGAAGGTGCTTACGTAAGTAAGCCTTCCAAAAAGAAATACAGTTTTGACTCCTCAAGAAAACCAGAACATAGATAAATGCGACGAGCTTGAGCAGAGCGAGGATCTTCAACCTGTCAAAGATCACGAAGAACCTTGTATAAAAGATTTAGATGAAAATACACCCAAATAACCTGACGTACGGTTATAAAGTCCTCGATAAATGTTGTGTCTTCCCGGGCACTATGAAGTTAACCTTGTTGAAGCTGATGTACTACTTAATTTTGACAATGCAATGCGATGTGTAGTCCTGATGCGCAGAAATGGAAAGTGGCAATTGATGTAGAACTTGATGTCCTAAAGAAAAATCACTCACTCACAGTACTGCTACCCCCTGATAAAAGGAACATTGAATAAAGATGGATGTTTAAGGTGAAGAGACACCCTGATGGGAATATCCAACGTTACAAAGAAAGACTCGTTGCGAAAACCAATAGGTTCACCGGTTTATCCGAACGTTGTACTGAAAACTGAAGTAAGATATGACAGTCTTGAAGAGAAGTTGTCGTATCTTGAAGCCATCGGCTTAACAATGTTTACAGCGATCACTACACGTCCGGATATTATGTTGACCGTCAATTTGCTCGGCAGATTTCAAACAAACTTTATCAACCTCCACTGGAACGCAGTAAAACGTGTGTTCAAGTACGTAAAAGGAAATGGATGACTTTGGAATCAAGTACTGCAGGAACGCTGTCAACATGACCCTAACTGGTTTCTCTTATGATGCTGATTATGCAAATTATCAGGACACCAGACGATCAACGACTTGATATGTCTCCAAATGTGTGGGAGTACAGTTACCTGAGTGTGTCAACGCCAAAGGTCGGTCTTCCTCTCTACGACTGATTATGTTGCATCATATTCAACAAAAGAAGCAGTATGGTTAAGACGATTACTATCAGAACTTGATGAAAAACAAAATAGTGCTAATACTCTATTTGTGGACAGTCAAAGTACGATTAAGTTAATTCAAAATCCTGTGTTCCACACACATACAAAACATATCGATGTTTTTTTATATCACTTTGTAAGAGAAAAATATGAGAACAATCTAATTATATCAAATATGTTTCGACTTCGTAACAATTGGCTGATATTTTTACAAAAGCACTATCTTGATTTGTTTTTCAAAAGATCCGTTCTTTACTTAGTGTGAGAAACTTAATTATTATTTATTTAGCTCCTTAAAAAAATCTTATGTTAGTATAAGCACTACTGGGAGTATTGATAGTAATGTGCTTGCCTCTTAGTCTATTATTGCTCAGACCTGTCTGTATCGTGTCTGTCCGCCGCTTCGGTTCACCTCAGTTCGCGACTTATGCTTTAATGTTACCCACATTCTTTGTTAGCTTATCGATTACATTATTTAAACAAGTCAAAATCACTTTTACTCAATAATAATCAAAATGAAAATAAAATAATTATACTAATCAAATAATGCAGACAAGACTGTATTTCATATTTGGTATTAGAGATGGGTGCTAGGTAACAGATTCACCAAATTATTTGTTCGTGACTAATCGATCATTTGAATCGATTCAGAGGATTGCGATCATTGGATGGATTTACTTTCACACTATAAATAGTTTAATGGTGACCTGGCGGTCTAGGGGTAAGGTGTCAGACTTCTGTGCTGGCGGCCGGGGTTCAATCCTCGGTCCCGGCACAGATTTATCTGATTACCAAACCCTTCCTTCACCTCTGACAAGACATATTGTGAATGTGGGGAATGCCAGGCCTCCACTATGGTTCGGATCCCACGTTAAACTGTAGGTCCTTCATTTCATCTCACAATCAACCTACCATTACACATTAGCGTAAGTGCGTATAACCCGAATGGGTAGTAAGACGCGGTGCTAATAATAATAATAATAATTGAATGAAAATACTCGTATAAAAATTAAAAATGTGTATTTTAATTTTCTAAAACGTATCAATTTCAGTAGGCCTAACTAATATTTAAAAGTTAAAATAAATTCAATATTATCTAGATGTTTTGACTAAACTATTGGGTATGTATAGTTAGTTATCAATTATGTTTGTTGTTTGCTGTCCAACATTATTTATTAGAAGAGGAATCTCCAAATCCTTCAATCCATCACGCACGACGCTCAGTCGGTGTTTTTCTTTATGTTTCAGAAATAGTGAAAATATATTGTGAAGTATTAGGAGACTAGAGTAGAGCAAGAGGTATTATTTAATAAATTACAATATCCAATTAGTACAGTTATTTTATCATAGATGGCTATTTAGTGTCTCAGAGTAGATAAAAAAAACCAGCACTTTCAAATAGTTTATTCATTTTCAAATAGATGGCTGTCAGTGTCTTAGAAATGTATCGTGAAGTATTAGGAGACTAGAGAATCAATACGAAAAGGTCATATAAAATTACCACTTTAAAATTATATGTTCATTGGCTGTATCCGAATAGTCAAGTACACTTGACTTGATGCAATCTTGATGATTTCGCGGTTTTCATAGCGAAGACTGCATCAAACTATTCGAATGGCAACATACTTGGGCTCGCAGTGCTGCTTCCTACCGAATAACATAGAAACTATGTAAACGCCATCTACCAGCCCTAATGAAAACTAATACGACTATTTGAGATTGGCACCATTTTAAACAGACCTACGATCATTGCGTTGATATTCTCGTAGCAGGTTCAACTTAAGCATGCCAAGAAACAATTTAATACTTATGGCGATCATTAATGGAAGGCGTAGATTACTCGGTCAGTTTCTGGAAATACTGCACCTTATATTATTAAAGAATGATTGCATTCCAGCAACAACATGTAAGTGATGTGATGATAATGATATTATTATTATTATTATTACACTCTACTAAGCGTTAATTATTTTATATAGATAAAACTATTTAAATCTGCATATTATTTACACGTTAAAATGTGCGCAAAAATAGAGTTTACACCTATCTGATGTAGGCCTATAATGTATTCATGTGTAAAATCTTTAAGTTAATAAACACTATTTCTTAAAATATAACATGTAATTAGTTGAGCATACTTACAGATTTTTTGCGATTTATTTTCAGAAGACATGACGAGAAAGAATCACGAGACTAGTCAGTGCTGTAGCAGACGAAACTATAATACTAAAACAATTGCCAGTCAAACACCGCACCAACGCCACATATAGTCCGTTCACCATAGGAGTTGTTTTCTGAAAGGCCCTTTCCCCTACCAGAAATCTATTATATAGTAGGATATTGGTAAGAAAAAAGACCTTTCAGAGGTCATTTCCTACCGTGAATGGAGTATAGCTCGTAACGTTCGTATCCATGGTTACCAACGCCACGAGAAAACTGCATCGGTCTAGTCCGCGACTATTCGGACAGATCTACACTTGGTCACGTGTTTGCCAATGCAGCTATCAACGCCACGAGCCAACGCCACGACGCCACGTCGCACAAGTAGACTATTCGGATACAGCCATTGTTTCTGAAGTGACTTACTCTTTCAGTTGTTTTTTTACTATTACATTTCAATAATAGTGAAAATGTAACATGAGGTATTAGGGAACTTGATACTAACAAACGTATTTGTATAGTAGCTCATCTCAGACAACATAAGAGGCCTACATATTTACTGTATCACAATTCACAGGGCTTTGTCAAATATATAACTTTAATCTACTATATTGTTAGTCTCATAAATATAGATTATTTTCATGGATACTATATATAGATATGAAGAGACTATAGGTTATTATACAGGCGGTGTTGTATGTTTTTGTATAGATACCAGCCATATATTCTTGGTACAAAGCTGAAAGTTATTTTTGTTTTGCAGGTTGCTTAACAAACTGAGTCTTGTAGCTCCGCAAAGGATACAGCCGCGGCTCTCCCAGTACACCCAGGCCTACCAACTGGGCAGCAAGGAAGGCAGGACGTGCGATCAGCTCTACCAGTGTGACAAACCAAATCTTTCCATCTCTAAAGGCAGCATCATCTACAACCTGTTGTAGTTGTCCAACAGTTCACTATGGTTCAATATTATTTATATGGTGTCCCTCCAGATTTGAGACTCAAAGCAAACAAATAAAAAGAGTTGCTTAGGGGAAGGCTCTTGCACTTATACACCAGCCTCACATAGGTAATGTTTAGATTAAAATGTCTCTTCAGATTGTGTTAGTTAATAAGGTGGGAATGTGGGGGACATGAGAAAAGGTCAGTGTGTTGCATCCTTTATAGAAAAGCTTTTTTTTGGGGGTCAAAACAGATAAAATATGTATCCATTAGGAAAATAAAAGTTTAATTATCTTCACATTGTGATAGCAACATTTCTTGAAGAGTGTCCTGGAATTTAATGACAACTTTTTATCTCCATTTAAAATGTTTGTCACATAATGCTGCTATGCTCTTGCCAGATATTCAACAACAGTTATTGTTGAGGTCACAATGTGAAAAAAATTAAACTTTTATGTTTCTACCGGAGCAATATTTTATTTATTTGATCCAAAGTAAGTTTGGCTGTCAAAACCTACAAAACACTAGCATTTTCTCTTGCATTCTGTGCAACTTCACCTTAATTTGACTACATGCACAGAGATATATAAACATAGTTTTATTTGATTTGTTACATACTTTGATACATTATGAATATTTAATATGAAAATAATTGAAACTCCTCTGTAATGAAAGAAAGTGATGTAATCAAGTTGTCCCAATTGAATGTGAAAAGTTGTTACTATTGCAACTGTGTTGGACACTCCTTCAACTCGAATATATTGAATTTAAAAAATAAATAAATGACCAGTCCAAATGAGAGATATATGCTTTAAGAAACATAGTAATGTTGAAAACATGTTGATTTGACAGTTCTTGGTTGAGGAGGAATATTGGTTACTTTGAGTCTCAAATAAGATGATATATCAGTGTTGTGTTGTGAAGTGTTGCTAGCGTTAGTTTAAACCGTACCTGTGAATTGTTCACACCTTTCGTTAGAACACTCATTGGTCCGGTATCAGAGGGGAAAACATTTCCGTATGAGTCATGCAAAGCAGAGCATATGTATGATTGGTCAAACATGGCCCAAGTAGGTGAGAACATATCACAGGTACAGTTTTAACAAGGTCTGCTTCCCTTGCGATACTCCACGACACGCCACTGCGATCTTCTTAATTAATGTGACAAAAACACTTGAATCGTTGGTGTGGTGTAGCAGATGCGTCTGAGTTACTGGAATGAAAGTACTTACATTGTAATTATGTGTTTATTATATTGCGTTTACTTTTAACAGATCCTAAGATAACACGACAATTTAAAATCGCTCTAATGCGTTTAGTTATTATTCCAGCCAGGTAAAAATATTGAAACTGTACCTTATTTACTGTCCAGGTTTTTTTAACGCTTCAAATTATTTTGTGTGACAATACCTGTAGGGGAAGGTGAAGCTAATTGGAGGGTTGGTAAACCCTTATTACTTTTAACAATCAATAGATTATCTGACTTGTTAAAATAAAGTTATATTTAAAATTTAAATAATAAGGGGTTAGTAACTAACTATCATATGTTAATATTTTTTAACCAAAATATCAACATTTTACGATGAAAATTTTAAACTAATTAATATGGAGAATTGATTTATTTGTAAACAATTAAAAAAAACTTGCTTATTAAACAGGATGTCAGTAAAACATATTGTTAAAACAAAAGTCTGGAATGTGTCGACCTGAGTTTGAGAATACATATGGCAAACCTAAAACAATCTTCCAAACTAAATTTAGCATTTTTATAAATCCTCAAAACATCCAAAACCCCATTTATAACTTTTTCATAACAAACCCAATTCTTGAAAGTTATTTACTATTAATCTCTTATATTTTTAGAAAAATTTCTCGACATCATCTAAAGATCAATGATCCATTGTAAACTATTACACTATCCATTAGCCTATAACCGAGTCCAAAACAAATCTACATGTATCATCATTAAAACAAAACAATTATCTATTTATTATTACGATTCTTACTTACCTAACTAAACACAATCTTCAAAATCAATTAAACTTTTTACTTTTATTAATAAAATAAACAACTAAATCTCACAAGACATATTTTTATATAAATTTCTGTGTGTTTTATTTCAATTGTATAATTAAAAAACTTTTGAAACTTTATGAATAAAAGTATTATTCAATTATTTGTAGTTTTGCGTGTGTAGTAATACTAAGAAAATAGATATATTATAGTAAAACAAAATGTTTATACTCTATATAAAAGTTTCCATCCGAAATTATTATTCTATATTGATACTTACTTTAAAGGACATAGATAAAAAGTATATTTTTTTTCAATGAGGGTGTTTTGCTTATCATTTATTTATTGTATGAATCCAAACAAAGGTAAAATGGCGCCAAACAGCTGTATTAAATTAGATATTAAAAGGAGGATAAACAGGCAAGGCCTACACACCAGAAAACTGGTAAATTTCTGTTAATCGTGTAGGCCTTGCCCACATATCTTCCTTTCAATGTCCAACTGAATAGATTTAAGTTATTTATTGTATATATACTATTTATAAAGTTTGTATTATTTATTAGCAGTTGCTTTATGATTATTATATCTCATACCTATCCAAATCCTGTAAACCTTGCATTTATTTATTGTATAGATTTAAGTAACTTATTGTATATATATTTATAAAGTTTATATTATTTATTAACCGTTGTTTTATTACAACTATAAGTATCTCCCATACCTAAACAAATCAGGGCTGTGAATTCTGAGTCGTAAGCAATTTTGGGTGGAGTCGAATTTGGTATAGTCTAAATTTACCATCTTTGACTCCGGCTTCAAAATAAAAACTTATAATATTATAACATGATATGATAAATATATAATTTTAACTTTATACTTTTATTTTTTTAAGGCCAGTGTTAGTTTAATTTCATTTAGCATATCAACTTCACAGCGTCGATCCAATCTACCTCAATGCAAGAAGGGGTGTATTGAGGTTGTATGCCTCTTGGGTTGGTTAACCCAATTTGCCCCACTCTTTTCCACCACACACGTCTTGCTACAAAAACACACACAGTCTTACAGCGTTTCTTGTGTGCTTGCTGAATGACAGGGGGGTCAAACACTTTCTTGTAATTCGCAGCTCTGAACTGAAAATCGTGCAGTCAAGTATTTTCAATGTTTTGATTTAATCTAACAGTATCTTATACTTTAGAAATTGACCCAGTACTTGTATATGCACGCATATTTAAAAGTGATACCGGTAGGTCACTTTGGTTCCACTGGTTCTTCACTTAAGAAAATTAGTTTTGGTTCCTAGAAAAGTCATACCTCAATCCATATTTTTTGTAAGTTAACCTAAATCTATTTTTTTTCCATACACAATTAAATGAAAGAAGTCTTCTATTTTACTATGAATACAGGAGTTCTGGAAGCTCTTCGAAAATAAGGGTTGGGCTCAACTTAAAAGTGTAGTTCGGAATGGTGGGGGCTCCTCCAAGACAATTTTGAGCCTTGGATAACCCTAGAAGATATTTGAGAGGGGTTATTCTTTGTATGCATCACTTTGTGATTCTGTTATTTATCATAATATACTGTATGGGAATAATAATATTGCACGCCAAGAAGATTAGCCAGTAGGGCTACTGAAGTACTATTTTGCCCAGGGGATGCCCAAATGTACTAAAAGTACATCCTTTCCGTGGAGGCTCTTTCCATGTCCCGAAGAGATGAGGCGATAATGATAGTGAGTATGAGGGTTTGGAAACACTTAAAACCTAACTTAAGATTAACCAAACCATAGTGACTGTTAGGGGTAATCTGTCTTTCGAAGAAAATACCCAAGGTACTAGCCAGGAATCTATCCCGGGGCCCCTAGGCTCATAGCCAGGTGCACTGAGCACTACACCACGGGGCCAGTTATAACGTATGGTAAGAACACGGAAGGAAGGGTGACTTAAAAATTACAAACTTATATTTGGGCAGTCTGCATTGTAATTTTATTTTATCGGTATTGATTCTATCTGTTGAAATGGACACTACCAGGCCATATGACTTGTATATGTATGAATATATGATAGTGGTAGTTTTATTAACTTTCTATCTTACCATGTCTTAGATAGAGCATTTTTTATTTTTAACACAAAGTGTTTGGATTATATTCTTATGAGGTGACTTGGCGGTCTAGGGGTAAGGTGTCAGACTTCTGTGCTGGGGTCCGGGGTTCAATCCTCGGTCCCAGCACAAATTTATCTGATTACCAAACCCTTCCTTCACCTCTGACAAGACATCTTGTGAATGTGGGGAATGCCAGACCTTCACCGTGGTTCGGACTCCACGTTAAACTGTAGGTCCTCCATTTCATCTCACAATCACCTTACCATTACACATTAGCGTAAGTGCGTATAACCCGAACGGGTAGTAAGACGCAGTGCTAAGTATTATTATTATTATTATTTAGGAAAAACCACCCTCAGTACAGCTCTGGGATTCAAACCATAGTCCCCCCCTCCCCCGTCTCGTCAGTGGCAGTTTAATCTACTATAAGTGTGACGCCTAAGACCATGCGACCACCAAAGAGGATAACTGCACTGTTAAAAAGCAATATTTCTAAGATATATTTGACTTTGACAATATTGGTAAATTAATATAGATAAATTAGTAAAGACATGAAAATTCAATTTCTCTCTTAGAAATGAAAAGTAAGTTCAATATTTGAATCGAGTGTTATGATATATTTTGAATATATACGGGAAATATTGGAGGGGCTTAAGATAGTCCCCCTCCCCACCCAAATAAGTGCGGCAGGTTTTAAGGTCCTATGAATGTCTTCATCAAGTTTTAGTTAGGTTAATACATATTTTAGATAGCTTAAAATATGACTTTAATATTACATGACTAGCTAGTAGTTAATGATATATTTATATAACTAGCTAGTAGTTAAGGATATATTTACATGACTAGCTAGTAGTTAATTATGTATTTATATGACTAGCTAGTAGTTAATGGTATATTTACATGACTAGCTAGTAGTTAATTATGTATTTATATGACTAGCTAGTAGTTAATGATATATTTACATGACTAGCTAGTAGTTAATTATGTATTTATATGACTAGCTGGTGGTTAATGATATATTAATATGACTAGCTAGTAGTTAATTATGTATTTATATGACTAGCTAGTAGTTAATGGTATATTTACATGACTAGCTTGTAGTTAATTATATATTTACACAACTAGCTGGTGGTTAGTGATATATTGACATGACTTGTTAGTAGTTAATAATATACCATTTACATGACTAGCCCGAAGTTAATTATGTCCCATTTATCAAATCCCAGACATTAGATTTTTTCTTGTATTCAGTTGTGATTTAGAACCAGTAACAGAAATAATAGACCCAGCACAGAAACTTGTACAACCCTTAGAATCTAAGCATCACCGACACTTAACATGCTAAGATCTAAGTTTTAAATCCCTTAACTAAGGATTCAAGCTTGTATCTTCCTCAACCGCTCGGAAGCAGCAAGACCAGCAGCTAAGAGCCCTGCTTTTGCTGGTTTGAAGTTATCGCGTGATACAAATAGTATTGGGTATCCTTATAAATTGTCTGTGTGCGACTAATTAGCGTGGCTTAAGACTGATAGCTTGGAGCTCTTGTCAACGGTATACTCTGTTGTATAATTTATTAGTACGTTCAACCCCGAGCTGATTATCAAGCTGTGTGCGACCCAAACAGGTACTAAGCTACAATGAAAAATAAATATTAACAACCTATTCTAGAGGGGAAGAGCTTAAGGAGGGTTTCTTTAAGGTGAAACGAGCCGACATTAGTTTGGCGACAGGTTAGGAAAACCACACGGGGAAAATATTCTACCACACCCCCTTTTTCCCCTCCCAAGTGAACTTGACTCAAATTTCTGACCTCGACCTCCCCCGTTATCGGCAATTCATTATATTGTGGCTCAAGACCTTAGACTATATGACCACCGACGCAGGTGGAGGAATTTATTTGATAATAAATCAGGATGTAAAAGATGAGAATGAGGTTGTATGGACACGTTAAGAGGATGGAAGAAAGAAGGGTTCCAAGAAGGATGCTTGAAATGGAGGTGGCGGGTAGGAGGCCAAGAGGAAGACCTAGGGACAGATGGATAAAGGGATGAGTGTGGAGTGGATTGGGCTGGCAGGGAGGAAGAAAGGTGTTGGGAGAACAGAAGTAGATGAAGAGGTTTATAGAGGTCCTGCCAGTAGCGGTAAACTACACACGATAATGATGATACCAACAAACGACTCGATTTTCTGTACCATATAATATAATAGGTGACCTTAAAAACCCTAAACATAGGCATCACAGAAGGCAACACAATAAAAATGTTGATTAGTCAGTGTTGCCACTATGTGACAGTTGTAGAATACAAGGTATGGTGTACAAATACACAACAGTATATTTAGTAGCCTTTAGAACTTTCAAGTAAGGTCCTTCATACGGTGATAAGACTATACACTTGATGACACACAAAAATGTAGAAGCACAACCAAGGCTGTATCAAGTTTAATATTCCTAAGGGGTGGAGGAGTGTTGGGGGTGGAGATAGGAGGCTTACAGCCCCTCAAATGCTGTAGGCAAAGAAAACCTACAGACATTAAATACATCTAGAAGTTATCTGGAGTATTTTTTATGGTAATTTTAGGCAGGGATTAGATACTTTTAAGTATGAAAATTTACATTTAGCAACTACTTAAATAAAGATGTAACCCCACCTCCACTTGAAAACAATTCCCCCCCCCCCNCCCCCCCCCCCTTCTAGATTTCATTCTTTCTTCTCTTATATTATTTAATAATATACAGTTAAAAATAAAATACAAATACCTCGTGGTGGCATCTAATTTGAAAATAAAAACCAGGTGAAGATCGTTCTAAATACCAAATAAAAGTATAATTCTGGAGGATTACCCCAAATAGATTCAAGTGTCAAACATTTGTTGGGGTAAGCTCCCCATCTCCTTAGGCTTCAAGGGTCAGGGGCTCAAGTCCCTCAAAAAAACACATTTCTGGTTAATTCCCTCCCACTACCCCCCTTACAAAAATAAGGTTCCGCTGCCAATGTTCTAGGCTGGATAATTTTAGAGATCATTTCTTCTTTCTCTAAAAAAGTTGGGGGTTTAAAAATACATTCTAATTCCTATTGACTCTTGTTATTTTAATGTCTTTATTTCACTGTTTTCATTAAACTTATACAGTAATAATTTCAAATAGGGGAAAATAAAATTATATATTTTAGTCCCGTGATTTAATTTTTCTGTGGGGTTTTAACTAAGCATTTTAATGAAAGATAAATAAATTTATCAAACTCCAAATAATTCAATTACCCATTCTTCTTAAACACCGGCCACTTTAGCTTGTATAATATAAACTAATGCCATCTGGACTGAGCAATTAAACCTGGGACCTTTGACATAAGCTACCATCCATCAAGTCCTTAAAATAGTAGGTAATTCTGAGTGTTAACCCGAGTTGAGGGTAGTGAAAGATAACTATTATTATTATTATTATTACTATTACCAGCACCGCGTCTTACTACCCATTCGGGTTATACGCACTTACGCTAATGTGTAATGGTAGGGTGATTGTGAGATGAAACGGAGGAACCTACAGGTTAACGTGGGATCCGAACCACGGTGGAGGCCTGGCTTTCCACACATTCACAAGTTGTGATTAATAATAATAATAATAATAATATTTAGCACCGCGTCTTACTATCTGTTCGGGCTATACGCTTTAAGTACTAATTACGCTAATGGATTAGGATTTGGGAAGGTTGAATTAGAGGAAGTGAACCCCCATTTGCGCAGAGAGAGAGAGAGAGAGAGAGAGTGGAAAACCATTTAGGAAAAACCACCCCCAATTCACCCGACCGAGATTCGAACCTCGATCTCCCCGTCCTCAACAGTTGAGCTCAACACGGCAAGCACGTTAGCCAACTACGCCACCGAGGCGGATTTGTGATTAATAAATGTCTTGTCAGAGGTGAAGGAAGGGTTTGGCAATCAGATAAATCTGTTCCGTGACCGAGGATTGAGAAAGATAACTAATTTGTAAGAACATTGGGGCCCTTAATCAAGCAAAGATCTGGTTTTCTCAAGTAATTCACATGTTTTAAGTGAAATTTTCAATATATGATGAAGATTCAGTGTTGAGAGACATACATAAGTAGATAATGTCACCATTTCGGGAAGATTCCAGTAAGGGTGTGCGAAGATTTGAAACTTCAACTTGGGTTCAAAACAAATATCATCTTTTGACTATGCTTCGGAAAAAAAATCTGACCTTGACAATTGTCCTTCTGAGCTGTTATGTTCAGTACAAGACAATATTCGTATTGAAAAAATCTGAAATAATTGAATTGCTTGTTGTGATAGTGACTTGATTTATCAGAATTAAACTAAATATTAGAAACAATTGTGTAATAAAACATTTTCCAAGTCATTTAAGTGCATAAAGCTAGATAAATAGTTAAAATATAGTATTCAAACTTAAACAGGGTGTCTACTGAGTCGGAGAAACAAAAATTATTGACTTTTTAGTGACCTTTTTTTGACCACAAAATTCCTTCGGTAAACATTATAAAATGCATATATAGGCATAATGCACTCACAGGCAACATTAAACTTTAACTAGCTGGCGAACATTAACCTTGTCCTTGGTATCAGGGTAAAAATAATCAGGCAACTCGCGGCTAGCGCACGGCATCACGGGTAGTGGGTGGCTCGGCATTCGACGAGTTCACATTGTTACGATGTGCGGGAAATTCAAACAAAAATATTTTCATGACTTTATTATTAGACTATTGAAAATTTGTGACTTTTCATGGACTTTCGTGACCTTTATTGCAATTAGTAACTTTCTCGTGACTTAGTAGACACCCTGTTAAAACAACTAACTAAAAATATTCAAAATTCGAGGATATTTAATTTATTCAATTTGACTTCCCTTCAAATTGAAAAATTGGATTTCAGTGATCCTGGCAGTAGCGTATCCAAGTGTAGGACAGGTATGAGCTACAATTGTGTGATTTTGAGGAGACAACAACATTTATAAAGATAGAAATGCAGTAAAAGAGACGTGCAGACTTATAAAATGGCTAGCTAGATGTATAAGTAACGTCCACTGCTATTTTATATTAAACCTTGGAAAGAGGATAGAAGGGCGAGACCTACACACTTACCAGAAAATTATTGGACTCAAAGTTCACAATTAAAACACAACAAAACACATAGTTATAATTTTTCAGGATACATCACTCCACTTCTGCAGTCTAACATATATGTAATGTATATAAAATAAAAGGTGCAAGTTTCGCGCGGTGATCTACTCAGCCTTTGGCTCATCATGCTCACCGCTTTAATGGCACAAAGACTCATAAAGGGTGGCCCACACTCCTTTTCGCCGTTTACATTCTAATGGGGATAGAAGGGCGCATTCAGTTTTGCCAATAAGGGGTGTACGAGCATGTGTTCTTTACTTAGATGGTGACCTGGTGGTCTAGGGGGCTAATAATAATAATAATAATAATAATAATAATAATAATTAATAATAATAATAATTTACTTAAAGTTGAGTTTGAATCGATTTTGAATAAAAAGATGTTTTGATGTTTTAAGTAGAGTTTTAGCAATATATAACATTATTTGCATTATAAATATTTTAAGTTGAATTTATGTAATAAACCCAGGAATAAAACATAAAAATAAACATACATTTTTTAATAACACTAAGTTATTCGTGGGAAAAAAATGTTATGATCTTACAAATCCAAATTGTTTGCTAAATTTAATATATACAGTAGGTGGAAATTAATATTTTGTATCGTGTCTTGCCTTGGAATCATACGGCAACTAAACTAGTTTAAAAATGACATCTGACATTGGGATCAAAACCTGGACCTTTTAACTTATTAACACAATGTTCTACCACTGAGGCATTCTTCAATTATCGTTTGAATTTAAATAAAAAATTAGGACTTGGACAATGAGTAAAGAATGACCCGTAGCAAAATTCCCACGTATCCCAGGTGTCATTATTCAACTAGTTTACATTTAATTTAGCCGTACAAGATATATATCTATTTAAATCGTTTATTAAGAAACTGTTAGTTATAGAACAATATTTTAAAATGGAATCAAATTGTTCAAACTAAATTTTTTAAAGATGGGCTTCAGAAGAGTTTAAATAAATACCAAAAACCTGTTTTGGTGGTCGCACGGGGTCATGTTGCTCTCGCAGTAAGCTAGAAATTGTGGCTTGAGATTTGGTTGGGTGTACTGAGGGTGGTTTTTCTAAACTGATTTTCCACTTTTCCTCCAGGCGAATGTCAGTACACTTCCTCTAAATTTAACCTTCATAATCCCTAAACCCCTAGCGTAATTAATACATAAACGTATAACCCGAAAGGGTATTAAGATGCAATGCTAAAAAAAAACCAAACTATTACAACTCAAATCAAACTCTAACCCTGAATACTCGTACTTCCCTAGGGGGAACATACGTCAATACGTCACCCGTCACTGGTAATTGGTGGACATATTTCTAGAAACCTCTATCTTTCCTTTTCCATTTTTACCTTTTGTTTGTTGATTTATAACATGTATAATCATTCTGTTTTGAAATAAAGAGTTTGTGTGTATTGTGGAGCTAATCTGACACCACAAAGCTCTGCTTACATTTAGCAGCACAAGCGTATTTCTCGAGGGGTTGCTGAAAATAATATACATAATAATGACTTATACACATAAACACATGAGCCACTTTTTTTTATATAAATATTGAAAGTATATTTCAAAACAAAATTTAAATTATCATCTTTCTAAACTTATATAACCAATAAGTCACATGCCATTTCATCATAACAAATAAAAAAATCATACTGAACGAGTTTGGCAGGTGAAAGTGTTTTTTTTTCAGAACTGAACCTGTACATTTTATCAGAGAGTCAACTCCCTGATTTTTTTATTTTATTTTTTTAAAATACTACTTTTTTTTGTAAACAAATAATTCTTTTAACATGTTCCCAGATTTATTTTTTTTCGAATTAAGAATTTGCAAGGGAAAAAAAATAATATTTCTGTCTCACACAAGAAGTACAGTTCAATTTTATTAAAGGAGTGTTCATATTTTTTTATTTAGTTTTTATCTCTTTTTTTTTTTGACACTCACTCAAAAAGATCCCAGTGTCACACAAGTTTCAGAATATATAATAAACCAAGACAAGACTTCGTAAAATGTATCCCTTACGCATTTTTCCCCCATGCTCCCTCCCTCTTCACAAGAAATTCTGCAAATATACAGATAGAACACCATATGGAAATAAGGAAACTTTGATATCAATATCATAACAAACACATTCTTACGGTAACACAGCTGGTCTTTTATCCAACACGTTTGTCCTTAGTTCACTCAAAGTTTTTTTTTTAGATTAAATTATTATAGAATATTTCTGTGTGCACTTTAAAGCCACACGCTCAGCAGAAGACGAGATTACAAAGTATTTATGTAATTTGCTTAATTCTCACACCACGAATAATTAAAAAGAGTTATATGCTTTTTTTTTTTACATATTTTATATTTATATATCACATGCTCAAAAAAGCACTATGGATGATTTGGTGGTGATATTGATAATAATGAGTTGATGATGAAAAAAAAAAAATTATCACAAACTGTACATGTCTATTTATCATTCTTGAAATTTATATATATACTCTTTTTTAATATATATAGACACTTGTGTGTATAGTTTTGCTGTTAAATGCGTTTTTTTTAAGTTTTATTTTTTTGAAAAGATTTAATAGAAAAAGACACATTGCATATATATTTTTATTTTTTGCAAAGTATTTGTTGTATTTCTGTTTCGAGTGAGAGAGACTTAAGTCTGTTTTCCAGTCGATGCTAGAGATCTGACACATAGTATATAATATATAATGTGTATAATATATTAACAGAAGGGGTCCAGTATTTATTTTTTCTATGGAAATGGTGAGATTTTAGTGGAAAAGGATGCAGGAGTTAGGGATGAGAATAAACAGGAGTATGTATAAATTTGTGTGCAAGCAAAAAACCGGTAGCAACGACATAAAATATTGATTTTTTTTGAGGAGCGTAAAAGCTATATTACTTTTTTTTTAGTTTGTTTGGTTTCCAATTTCATTTGTCGCTCTGAAAGAGTCGTGATAAAGATTTACCAAAGCTTCACTATATGTAGCACGATACAATACATTCATTACCTATTCCTCTTCATTTGGGCTTGGAACCATTTTCTTCACATAATCCAATATTTAAAAAAATAAAGTGACTGTTAAACAAGACATACGTCATCAGGGTGTCTACCGAATTAATTAAAAAAAAAAAAGTCACAAAAGAAGGTAGACAATTATGTCAAAACGAAGTGGCTCCTAATATCCCAACAGCCATCAATAAAAAGTTCTGAGATTTTCATTAAAAAATTTCATCAATACTAATTTTTAAGAATTTCTCATTTCCGAACTATGGAGTGAATGGGGGGAATAGTCGTAAATTTAAGCTAATTTTGAGCACAGTATAAAAAAATAATACTATTCTTATCTGCACAAAGAACTTGGCTCACAAAATTCATGACCTAAAATCTAATGTCATAAATTTCTAATGATTTTCATGACCAAAATCTCATTTAATGAATGGTAGACTCCCTGGTTATGTGTAGTTAAGTAACAACACTAGTTTAAGACTTGACCTTTTTAATATCATATATAACAAATCGTGTTATTTTTGTTTTGTTTTAACAGAGATAGGATACTTAAATTCTCAGTTCCAGAAATCTGATGATATTCGAAAGATTGTAAAAAAAAATCTCACAAAAGTATTTGACATACAATAATTATGAAGACCTTAACCTCAAATAACAAAATCACAAAAAAAGGACCAAATTGTATCAATATAATTAACTTACTTTAAAGGTATTATCTTTATTATTTATGACACAATAGACATTACTCTAAGTGTGTAAGAGACCTACTATGGAAAAGAAAAGTTCCCCTGAAGTGTAAGAAAGTGCCCATAATAACGTATGCAGCGGAAACTTGGACTTTGGACAAAAGAGAAACAAGGAAAGTGGAGGCCATGGGAATGAAGTTCATGAGGAGCATGTTACTGTCACCAGAAGAGATAGGATTAGGATTGAAGATGTAAGGTCACATAATCGGGATGAAATGGGAAAGGATTCCAAGAAGATTAATGAATATGAGTTATGTAGGGAGGAGACCACAAGGGAGACCGAGGAAGAGATGGGAGGAACAGATAGCAGCAAGTGTGCGAGTGAGAGGAAGAGAGTGTAGTAGGAAGAGGGGTGGAAGGATAGAGGAAGATGTAGGCATTTTACTAAACGAACCCGGCCACAGGCTGGAAACAGTTGATGATGAGCCATGACAAACAAAATAGCATTTGTCGGTGACACCATGACTTAAATGACTTTTTTTTAAAAAATATTTTATATTAACTTAAATCATACATTTTTAAAGCTTAGAGCATTCGAAATTTGGATTGGAGATTCAAAAGAAAATTAAATATTTGGATTCGAGAAATATAGGATTTGACTCATCTCTAGTATTTTACTTATAAAATACTTTAAGTACAAAAATATATACACAAATATTATTTTAAAGTAAATATTCACACCTGAATCAAAGACATAATAAAATTTAATTGTTTATCAAAATAGTGTATAATGACCAGGAATGTATCTAGGATTCAATTTAATGGGAACCAGGGGGAGAGAGATGAATTATTCATGCCTTTTAATAACGCGGTTTAAAAACATCGCATGGTTCTTAAATGAATACGTTCAAACTGTATTACCTGGAATGTCACAGGCCAAGAAAATAGAGAGCTACAGCCGACACACAATACCTACGACTATTGGTAGATTTAGAAGACCACTTATATTAGATACGGCCATTATTATAAATTATGGCTCGATGTACATAGTGTTCATTAAAAGTGCATTTTAATTAAATGTAGTTTTAGGGAACACATAGTTACATTTGAAGCCGAAACATGGATATTGAATGTAAGAGAGATCAAGAAAGTGGAGGCCATGGGAATGAAGTTTGTGAGGAGTATGTTAGCTGTCACGAATAGAAACAAGATTAGGAACGAGGTTATTCGGGAAAGAGTGAGGACACATGAAATAGTAGAGGAAGTAAGAATGAGATGGTATGGGCATGTAGCGAGGATAGAAAAATCCACAAGTGAGAGGAGACGAATGGAAGCCAATAAAGGAAGTAAAAATGTGGAAGTACAGAAAAAGATGGAGACATTTTACTAACCGGAGCAGACCACAGGTTGGAAACAGTTGATGAGGATGAGTTTTATTGGGAGCATTCTAGGACCAGATCTTTGTCTACATGCCCGATGAAGATTAACATAATCGGCTTATTAGTGGGTCGCTATGTTCCTTAGGCGTGAATGAAATGCATAGACTTCTGGTGTAAATGTATACACACTTTGCAGGTGTCCTGGTGTTATATTTGTGTCTCGTTAAAACATTTTCTTGACTCTCACTCAGAGATGTGACAATATCAAAATGATCACACATTATTAGAGTATTGTTAACTTTGATGAAAATAGTTCACATGTGATTCTAGTGTATTATATCACCTCGATCCAATACGGGCAGTGTCGAGGAAAATAGAAAGCTAAGTTTCCCTATTTTTATAAATATAATTAACAATTTTAGTGTTGATTATAATAACATAACCTAGAATATTTCTCCTAACCTTAACATATTTAAGATTAGGAAAATCAGACTAGATTATGTCATAGTAATTGCTGTTAAACTAATTATATTTTTTAATAAGGGTGTGCAAAGTTTAGAAAAGTCAAAGCCAAACAAGAACATCAATAAGCATTTACTTCAACATCGATGAAGGTCAAACAACAAAAACTATTTTAACCCCATAAGGAATATCTTTACTTTTGTTGCGTTTAAAAAGTATTGATCAAATTTTTTCATAATAACATTTATAGCTTTTGTGGTTGACCCATGTTCAAAATTCAATTATCTTTTAATAATTTTGTCCAGGGCTTTAATTTTTTTTTAAATAATATTCAGGCGACGTCTTACTTTTTAAAAAACAACCTATTTTTTACTTCTCTTCACAGCTTTTCAAGTTTCACTTTGACTTCCCTTTGTGCGTGAAAAAGAGACCTTCGCACAATCTCATTTTTTGATAAGATATTTCAGCCTGTTTTTTTTGGTCTAGCTTGAGTCTAAATATTGATTTCTGGTGTATATAATACATATTTTGAAATAAAAAACTTGTAAGGATGAGACTAAATAGGTCAAACCTTGAATATAATTTGAATTTAAAATGTATAAAGATGCCTGCACATTACATTGTCGATTGTGAACATTATATATGTGGCACATTCGGGCAAAAAATAAATAAAATAATGTTAAAATACAAAAATTGTGCAATATCTCAAAGGATTTCACCTGGACAAAAAAAAAAATTACAATATCAATAATCATAAGAAATATTATATAATATGATTAATTTTCTTTTATGGGTAAGAATCAAAAATATCTCAACTATTTGAAACAAGATTAAAGTTGTAAAAATAAAACTAGTTTTGTTGTGATACGCATCGAGGACTTTGGTCAACTTTTAAAAGATATTAGTAAAAATCTATGTAACCAAACAAATAGCTTTGCACGTGCATAATTCCAATCTATGCTTTGCAGACGTCAAAAAATACTGCGTTATTTAAGAAGTGGTTCTCTATTTCAAAATAAAGATGAAATGTATCTTGTATCTGTATCTATAGTATTAAAATGTTACCAAAATACATTTTAATAAAAATAACTATTGCCTAAAGGCCTGGAAATGAATGATATGATAAATCAGTGTAGAAATTCTGTGCAATAATGTAAGGTACGATAAGTGATAGTGAAGGTTAGGCATAGATAGGAACAAACACACACATCTTTATTATTTATCTGTTACACTCCCCACTTCTCCAAACTTCCCCATTTGCATCGTGTTTTGAATTTTCGGAAATATTCCTTTTTCATATAAGGAGACACATTTAAAACACACAAAACACAAAGTAATATATTATATGGAACTACATGCTCCTTGAAGAATTTGAAATATGTAGTTTCATATAGTATCTTTCTTTGTGTTTTGTGTGTTTTAAATGTGTCTTTTTATATGAAAATGGTGGTTTAAATTAGGAGGGATAGCCAGCACACTTATCTAGGTGATACTGGAGTAGAAATTGTTTAGATATAACACTAAAAAACACATAAACACATTTTTAAGGACAAGCTTTCACTGTCATAGACAGCTTCATCAGGTCAGGAGAGTAGACAGTCAACCTTACAGTTCAACCAAAAGCATCAGTCTACTCTCCTGACCTGATGAAGCTGTCTGTGACAGTGAAAGCTTGTCCTAAACAATGTGTTTATGTGTTTTTTAGTGTTATATCTAAACAATTTCTACTCCAGTATCACCTAGGTAAGTGTTCTGGCTATCCCTCCTAATTTAAACCATGATTTAGCCTAGTGCTCTATACCACATAACCTCAATTTATATATGAAAAAAAGAAAATTTCTGAAAATTAAAAACAATGTGTAACAGTGGAAGTTTGAAGAAGCGAGAAGTGTAAAAGTGTTTAAGAAGAAATTAAGAAAATAAATGTGTCTGTTTATGTCCAAACCTTGCTACATTTTAAGTTTATAATAATAATAATGATAAAAAAAATCACAAAAATATTAAATCAGCCCATTTTTAACGGTATTTCACGTGAAATGTTACAGTTATTAGATAAAGATGAAATGTTCTAAACGAAGCGATAAGATCAATTTGAACAGAACATTATAAGATAATAAGTAACTGAGGATTTGTTTTAGCTGAATTTGAAGCTCCATGACTAACTTTCCCATAAGAAATACATCAGTGTGAGAATATTTCCTTTCAAGTTACAGATTATACTGTGTCGATCATGTGCAAGGACATTTGTCGAGCAAAGATACTATAGTGTAATGTAACGGCAAAGATTTTTTATTTTAAAAGTTTGTTATCAGATTTATTAGTTTATGTATATAATATTTTGTATTTTCCTTGAAAAATGATGAAGGTGTTAAAAACCCATTGAAGGATATTGCACCATTTATTCAAAGCCCACATGAGAGAGAGATCCCGGTAAAGTAAACACCTTTACTCCAAATTTATGCTAGTTTTACAACACACTTGAACAGTCATCATCAAAAAACATCACCTCAGCACCCGCAGTGTATAGCCAAACAAACAACCCACTCACAATATTTATGACACAACTACACCAGGGTAAAAAGTAAATAAAAATAAATCTTCGTAAATCACTTCCAAATGTACCAAAAAACCGGTGTACTTTTATAGCCAGTGTCGCTAATACAGTTAGCCATCATCATAAATTAAATATCTTTAATTGGTTCAGTGTTGGTAGCATTGTTTTGAGAGTTTCTCACCCTGGTAGCGATGCATGTTTGGATAAAGAGAGAGAGACAGAGCAAAGAAAAATAACAAACTGTTTGGATGAAGGGGTAACATCTAGGTTTAATATTACTGTACTTACTTCACAAATGATTCTGTTTTATTGTTAATAATTTATTAACAAGTTTCTTGCTTACGGCACACACATGTATTATATTATTCACCTATTTTGCGTCAGATATTTTTAAGATATAAAAAAAATTGTACAAGTATTTATTCCTTCAATATTTGATTGCTTTTTTGCATGTGTTTTGTATTTAAAATGGAATTTTATTTCACACAAATCAACACCACCAGACATGATACAAGAAGGACTTCAGGATGTAAGCGATATTGACAAATAGTTCGGTTGTAACGAAAAAGCCACATTTCTCTTTTTTTTAGTTGTTATAAAGTAATGGTGGTTTTTATTATTAAAAATAAACACACCTATTGATTGATCTGTTTTCACCTTCCCCACCATCTCTGCAAGAGATTGAAACCCGTTTGTTCGATAACCCGGACGCCGATGAAGGCGACCGCGGAGGCAAAGTTCAAGCGTACGGTTTGGTCCAACCGTAGCCACTGTCGTCATACCACGGGCTCTTCCCTCATGAAGTTGATGTTCTGGCTGGCGCAGAAGTCGGTGGTGAGTGGCACGCAGTTGAAGTAGCTGCACACCTCGCAGTCGTACACCGGGATGATGTAGAAGAGCACAACGAGCGCCGTGAAGAGGAACAACGATGACAGAAGGCACACCCACACGAGGCACACCTTCTTCTGGCGGTCGTAGTCGCCAAACGACACGAAGGGCATGAGCGCGTACGACAGCAAGAAGCCGAAGATGAAGCCAAACAAGTGTGCGTAATTGTCCACCCAGGGCAGCATGCCAAACAGGAACAGGACTAGAGTGATGCCAATCAGTTTGAGCAGAGCCTGCTCCGGTTGTTTCAACATCATCCACGCGTTGAGCACCTCCACGATGAGGCAGGCCAGAAGACCGAACTGGGCGCCGGATGGGCCCACCTGAGGGAAAATTGTGACAGTTTATTTTCTGAAGTATTTCACTCCCGACCTATACAGTTTGATTATCACACACTGCCATTTACAGAATATAAGGGATGATACCCGCCTCAGTGGCATAGTTGGCTAGCACGCTAGTCGTGTTGAGCTCCACTGCTGAAGACAGGGAGATCGAGGTTCGAATCTCGGTCGGGTCAACTGGTTTTCCACTCTCCCTCCATGCAAATGCGGGTTCACTTCCTCTAATTCAACCTTCCCGATTCCTAATCCAATAGCGTGATTAGTACTTAAAGCGTATAACCCGAACGGGTAGTAATATGTGGTGCTAAAATAATTATAATAATAAGGGATGATCCATTATGATTCTAAGGGATTCCCAAGAATATTCGAGATACAAAAAAATATCGGATTCAAGATACAAAAATTTTATTTTGAATTTATTCTAAAGCTCTAATACTATTTATTGGTGGTCCACCCACAATAATTTTTAGGGAAAACTTAACAACCAGACCCCGGACCATTAATTTAACGCCTAACAGAACGTACGAATGTTAAAGCATAACCAAGACTGGAGTACATGAATCAGATAGCAAACTATTTTGGCAGAATAAGGTACAAAGAGGTAGCAAATCTGACCCAGGATGGATAAAAGTGGAGAAGCTGCAGCAAACTAATTGCAAGATTAATTGATCACATTGCTTTAATTCACAACCATTACTGTTTCCAGTCTGTGGCCTGGGCCAGTTTTTTATTCAAGCCATGTATTTTCAACTACCGGCTAGAGCTTTATAAACTAATAAAAGACTAGAATAAGTACAGCACCCAGTCCTCGGCCGTTAGTTTATGAATATGAATGGATAAACCCGTATTGTCATCAATGATACATTTTTGGCCATACCGGGAATTGAACCCGGGACCCTTAACTCAGTGGGCAGACATGCTACCGACTGAGCTAAGGCGTCAGACTGATTGAATTTCTGCCAGTTACAAAAGCAAGTAAAGTCAATGTCACTATTTCTAGATATTATTCTAATGTCAATAAACTAACCAAAAATAGTTTTATTTTGAGTATGTTGACAGCAAAAACTATTTATATATTTTCTAAAGATATTGAGGAGCTGCTTGATTGTAAAAGTAGCAGCTTCGGTCTAGAGAAAAATTAGATTAAAATCCATATTGTTCGTTGTGCTGACCAAATGACACCCTCTGTCCCCAAATGTTGACCCTATCTTGGACAACATGCGGCAGCCACTCAGTAGGTATAGCTCGCTTGCGGGCTGACACCATAGAGTTTTTATTATTATATAATGACTATACCTACAGACACACTAGTTTGTGTAGAGTTGCAAATTTTTTTGTTTCTCCAAGTGTATTTTTTATCCTTTATTAATGCAAATGCTGGAGTATTTAATATAAATTTACACTCATCTGGTTTATCAAATTGGATAGTTTGCCAATTGTATCCGTACTCCACATCCTACTATCCTTGTGCGCCATCTGGATATTTACTATTAAGGGATAGGGATATGGAAGGTGGGATTCGAAGTAAAAACTCCCCGTTTGCATTGAGGGTGAGGGAAAGCTGACCGAGATTTGAACCCTGGCCTCCAGCTGCTAACGACAAATTAAAAGATCTTTTATCTGTGTGCCTACCACTTTGGGGTAAATATGTTCTTAATCCTATACCCTAGATTAAACCATTAATATCCCCGCTGTTAAACATACCAACCAAATAAATACCACTCTACCTGCTTCGGAGGCCGCATGGTCTAAGGTGCTACTATCGCAAGAGACTAAATTTCCAAAGACAGGGAGATAGTGGTTTGATTCCGGTTGGGTGTCTCTTGTCCAAATGAAATGTTAAGATGACTATCAAAGGAAGGTGGTACTTACATCGGCGCGGTACGGCACAAAGATGGCGCTGGCCAGGTTCCCTGCCACTCCGGAGCCCATGTAGATGATCATGATCCGGAGGGACCCTGTCAACTTCTCCAGGTCTCTCATCAGGAAGTACTGGATGACCAGTGTGATGGCCAGCTGGAAGATTCTGTAACAATAAAATCTATCGGGTCAAGAGGAGACGTTTCCAGGTTTCAATTGTGTTTGTGCTTACTCTTGTGCCTTCTTCAATATTTGATATTATTTTAATAGGGGCTACCTCTGTGTTCTAATGGTTGGCGGTTCTGGCTATAGATAAAGAGGTCCCGGGTTTGATCCCAAGTACCTCCAGCTCTTTCTGTGAAGCAGCGGGTCTGGAACAAGGTCAACTCAGCCTCGTGAGGACAAATTAGGAACTACTTGAACAAAAACTTAGTTGCTCCAGTCTAGAAAACTGAGATTAACAGCCAGAGAGTTCATTGTACTGACCACATGACAGCCTTTATTCACAAAAGTTGGCACTATCTTCGCCAACAAACGGTGGTGGCTAGTCGGTCGGTATGGCTCGATCGTGAGCTGACATCAAGGAGTTTTTAAATTTTTTTTTATTAATAACAGTGGTTTAAACCACTTCGGTGGCAACGTGGTCTAAGGCACTACTCTCGCAGTAGACTAGATTGCCGATGATGGGTAGATCAAGGTTCGAATTTCGGTCAGGAGTAATGAGGTTTTGGTTTCAAAACTGTTTTTCACTCTTCCTCAAAGCAAATTGGGGTACACTTCTTCCAAATATAACATTCTTTATCCATTAAACCATTAGCGTAATTATTACATGAGCATATAACCCGAAGGGGTAATAAGATGCGGTGCTTTGAAAAAAACCAGTGGTTAAACAGACATTTGTGATTAAATGACATATATATTGTTTGCATGGATTGATTAAGAAATCTCAGTATAAAATAATTTAGTGAGCTTTGTTTTTTTCTTTTTTCTGCAAACCTTTCTTTTTCAGTGTGTGCACTTATTGGATAATTTAATAATGGGGCAGCAAACAAAACATTATCTTCGGCACTCTTCCAATTTAAATGTGACATTCGCATACCTCTATTATTTATTTCCAAAAGTAATGAGGTTGCCATTAAATATTTAAATAATATATATATTTAACTTCTTCAGTGTATTTACTGTGTATGATTGATATGTTAAGTCCTTCTGGAGTGTTGAAATACATTTGAGATCCTTAACTCAATTATGATATTTAATATGGAGGCCAATATCTAAACCCTAAGTTATCCAGGACTGTGGAAATTGTGAAGACTTTTCCTCGGCATGGAATGATTCCAGAATAGCTCTTAACCGGACTTAACAAATATAATAGCTTGGCTCTTTAATCCATCTAATCTGAAAATGCAAAAATGGCTTATTTTCAAAGAAGTGTTATGCAAATTGCCGCAGCTCTGGTACTAAGATGGAGAGTAGAATGGACTAGATATTTCTTTCATAAACAAATTTATGAAGCCATTGTATTATATTTGGAAGAAGGTACACCTTTCCTGTACCTTCTTCCAAATATAATACAATTGCCTCATAGAGCGAAAAGAGGTTTTCCTTATAGAGTCATATACAAATTTAGTCATTTATTGCTATGCTACCAAGAGAAAATTCTAAGTTATTTGAGAAATATTGCAGTGTATGGATTTTTAACTTTTAGGAAGAAAGAAACCTTAATCTTTGAACCCTTTTAAATGCCACTTTTTTTTGTTTGTAATTAGTCCCCATTTTTCTTTTTATTACCTTTTCACTCTTAAAAAAGAAGCTAAGTAACTATTTTTCGACTGTCTTATGGAGATCTTCTAAATCAAAGAATTGAATGGTAGCAAATGATTTCGGTTTAAGAAGCCTTTACCTCTTTGTCCAGTGGTAGCATTGCTGAGTGTGAAACATGCTACTCTTTTATTGTAAAACTAGTTTTGTGTTTTTTTATTTATTTCCACATCTCTTACCAGTACTTCCTCCCATGTATTGCAATGGCACGAAATTAAAATTAATTTTGAGTCAATAAATAAGAACCCATGATAATTGAAGTATCATATGGTAGAGGATCTACTTGTATTTAGAAACGGAATCTCATGTGTAATTATATTATATGCTATGCATCTGAGATGTTGCCAATCCGATCTTGCACTTAAATTAAATATCGACAAAACCTTTAACAGTTCACTAGTTTGTTGTTTACTGGAATGAACACAAACATATTTTCTACGACTCTCTACGTATATAGATTTGTATACACAGTTTAAATGTTGACATTTTCCACTCTAAAAACTTCAAAACCCACATATTTTTGTTGGTCCTTAAGAACTAAATGTCCGGGAAACGAAAGTTAACTGTTATAAGAGCGTAGAATGGATCGTCGTGAATCTAATGATGTCATTTAATAGAAGGATTTAAAATACAAATTGTACTGTCATTTGTATTTTCCTCCTCCCCTCTATGTTCTCCTACTACCAGGGCCCCACTCAGGAATGTTATAAACCCAATTGGTTTCTAGTGTTTGGAAATTTCTGCTCGGCTATTCTATTGCCTAAAGCGTAATTTTTTGAAGATACACTTTTCTTCAAAATAAAAAATAAAATAAAATGTTCGATTGGAGCGAATGATTGTTATTATGTGACCATATTGAAATAAGCCAACTTACCCGGCATGTAGAAATAAAGACATCCAGAGTCGGTAGAATTGGTCGGGTGTTTCGGGCGAGAAAAAGGCGATCATGCCACATACATCGTCAAGACAGGACACCTGGAGATAAGAGAAGATTATACCAAATTGTAAAACTACTAACACTTGAGAAAAAAACGAGTATTTAAATTGAGTTATGTGTACCTCAAACTTATACATGATGATAGTTTGGAGAATCAATCCTGATGATTGAATTGAATTCAATCAACCAAAAAGTGACAACCTGGACATGGGAATCGAAATGCCAGGTTTGATTCTTGTCTTTGAGTTGTTATTTTTCACTGAATTGAATATTATTTAGTAGGATTGTAGGGTTGAAAGCTTATAAAGTAATCCGCTGTCGGGAAAAGTTTGAGAGACACTGCTATAGTGTAATCTACTTTGGTATATACCTGGAGGCAGAGTGAGGCCTCACCTGATTCCTACCTGCGAGCAGGGTTAAGACTCATATGATTCCTACCTGAGAGCAGAGTGAAGACTCATATGATTCTTTCCTGCAGGCAGAGTGAGGCCTCACCTGATTCCTACCTGCGAGCAGAGTTAAGCCTCATCTGATTCCTACCTGCGAGCAGAGTGAAGACTCATATGATTCTTACCTGCGAGCAGAGTTAAGCCTCATATGATTCCTACCTGAGAGCAAAATGAAGGCTCATCTGATTCCTACCTGAGAGCAGAGTGAAGACTCATCTGATTCCTACCTGAGAGCAGAGTGAAGACTCATATGATTCTTTCCTGCAGGCAGAGTGAGGCCTCACCTGATTCCTACCTGCGAGCAGAGTTAAGCCTCATCTGATTCCTACCTGCGAGCAGAGTGAAGACTCATATGATTCTTACCTGCGAGCAGAGTTAAGCCTCATATGATTCCTACCTGAGAGCAAAATGAAGGCTCATCTGATTCCTACCTGAGAGCAGAGTGAAGACTCATCTGATTCCTACCTGAGAGCAGAGTGAAGACTCATATGATTCTTTCCTGCAGGCAGAGTGAGGCCTCACCTGATTCCTACCTGCGAGCAGAGTTAAGCCTCATCTGATTCCTACCTGCGAGCAGAGTGAAGACTCATATGATTCTTACCTGCGAGCAGAGTTAAGCCTCATATGATTCCTACCTGAGAGCAAAATGAAGGCTCATCTGATTCCTACCTGAGAGCAGAGTGAAGACTCATCTGATTCCTACCTGAGAGCAGAGTGAAGACTCATATGATTCTTTCCTGCAGGCAGAGTGAGGCCTCACCTGATTCCTACCTGCGAGCAGAGTTAAGCCTCATCTGATTCCTACCTGCGAGCAGAGTGAAGACTCATATGATTCTTACCTGCGAGCAGAGTTAAGCCTCATATGATTCCTACCTGAGAGCAAAATGAAGGCTCATCTGATTCCTACCTGAGAGCAGAGTGAAGACTCATCTGATTCCTACCTGAGAGCAGAGTGAAGACTCATATGATTCTTTCCTGCAGGCAGAGTGAGGCCTCACCTGATTCCTACCTGCGAGCAGAGTTAAGCCTCATCTGATTCCTACCTGCGAGCAGAGTGAAGACTCATATGATTCTTACCTGCAGGCAGAGTGAGGCCTCACCTGATTCCTACCTGAGAGCAGAGTGAAGACTCATATGATTCTTTCCTGCAGGCAGAGTGAGGCCTCACCTGATTCCTACCTGCGAGCAGAGTTAAGCCTCATCTGATTCCTACCTGCGAGCAGAGTTAAGCCTCATATGATTCCTACCTGCGAGCAGAGTTAAGCCTCGTCTGATTCCTACCTGCGAGAAGAGTTAAGCCTCATCTGATTCCTACCTGCGAGCAGAGTTAAGCCTCATCTGAATCCTACCTGTGAGCAGAGTTAAGCCTCATCTGATTCCTACCTGAAAGCAGAGTTAAGCCTCATATGATTCCTACCTGAGAGCAAAATGAAGCCTCATCTGATTCCTACCTGCGAACAGAGTTAAGCCTCATCTGATTATTACCTGCAAGCAAAATGAAGCCTCATCTAATTCCTACCTTCGATCAAAATGAAGTCTCATCTGATTCCTACCTGCGAACAGAGTGAAGCCTCCTCGTGGAAGTAGCCCCTCACAAAGTCGCAGTATTCCTTGGTGGTGATACGGCACATGCCATGGATGCCTATGCAACAGGGGTGGCCAATCACCTCGCACACCATATGGTCTGCGATCTTGTCCTTGTAGCGTGAGCGCATCTGCGGGTTAGAGTTGGTCTTGCGGCAGATGGGCCATTTGGTGATATCGTCGGGCCATTCGTACGGCGCCACAGAGGCAGGTGCCTCACAAAATCTGAAAGTCACACAAAGACTTAACTGAATGCATGTAACTTTGATAAAAGATTAACTTGCAATTATTTTGCTTAACGTTTTGTATGCACTGATTTCGTAACTGGATTGATTAATTACCAAGCCTGATTTCTTGTTTCGTTTTCATTTAATTTACACACGTTGGTAACCATTATTAATATTTAAAATTTTAAATACCACATTAACAAAACATTAACTATTATTATTATTATTATTATTTAGCACCGCGTCTAACTACCCGTTCGGGTTATATGCTTTAAGTACTAATTACGCTAATGGATTAGGAATTGGGAAGGTTGAATTAAAGGAAGTGAACCCGCATTTGCGTGGAGGGAGAGTGGAAAACCATTTAGGAAAAACCACCCCCAGTTCACCCGACCGAGATTCGAACCTCGATCTCCCCGCCCTCAGCAGTCGAGCTCAACACGACAAGCGGGTTAGCCAACTACGCCACCGAGGCGGGTAAAACATCAACTGCATCTGAATACTGGTCAGGTATATTGAGGGTGTTTCTTACTAAAAGGTTTCCCTATCTCTCTCAACGCAAATGCAGGTAGATTTCCCCAAAATTCTACCTTCCTACTCCCTATTTTACTAATGTAACTTATGTATGCATACAAACTGAACAGGTACTAAAATGTGGTGATGACGATAGTAATAATAATGATGACGGCAATAAAATAAAAATATGGTCTAATAAAAGTGTAGTCAGCCTTCTTTACTAACTTTTTATTTAGGTGCAATTATTTGTTAGTAAATATGCAAAATCATTTCCGTACACAATTTTAAAATTAGCTTAACCAAAGACTACTTTAATATTAGATAAAATTGATAACTAAAAAAAGATTTTGAAACTTTTTTTCCTTTTGTATACAGTGGTGTGAATAGGATTAGGAGGGTGAAGTGATGGTGTCAGCTAGCAAGCCTAAAGTGAGCAGGATGAGCTGGGTGAAATCACACCGATAACAGTAGTGAGCGAAGTCTTACTTGGGGTCGAGTCCGCAAACGGATCCAGAGATTCTCCCCCCAGGTCCTGAGTCCCCAGCTGACCACTTCTTCCACGTGGAGATGGTCTTCTACAACAAACACACCCCCAGTCAGTTCACGAACACATCCCGTCAGCTTCACAAACACCCTTACCGTCACCGCCGAATCAAATATACACCAGTAATATCACAAACACATTAAATACAGGGTAAGGGTGGTGTTTAGGTAGCCACAATATTGCCATTCAGATGTTGTGCTTAGGTTAAATGTAGATAAAATGAATTTTATATTTATTGGAACGAACAATAAACTACTTCCTATAACCCTATGTATATATAATTATGTGTGTGTATGTGGATTTGTTTACTTTTCAAAGCTAAAAATATCAAATTTTAAGCTATTTTTACAAGTTGACATTTTCCCTCTGAAAAGTACAACAATCCACATATTTATGTTGATCATTAAGAGCTAAATGTCCGGGAAATGAAAATTAACTGTTATAAGAGCGTAGAATGGATTTTTGTGAATCTAATGGTGTAATTTAATAGAAGGATTTAAAATACAAATTATATTGTCTTTTGTATTTTCCTCCTCCCCTCTATGTTCTCCTACTGCCAGACATCTCAATTCAGGAAATAGCATAAACCCACTTAAGTTTCTGGGTGCTTGGAAATTTTTGGGTAGCCCCATTAAAAATCAGCACAAGACCTTTAACTTGGTAGTCATGTGCTCTAACAATTAGAACCAAATAAACACCACTGCCACAAGACACATGTTTCAAATGAACAAAAATGGAAGATCAAGAACGGCTAATTACAACGTTTTGTTCTGAAACAAGAGTTGGATTGACATGGGGAAAAAATCTTTAAAATATACAAAGTGAGGATTTGTCCTTCAAATCCTCAAATACCTAAAAGGGAGTAAGAAAAGTTAATATTCAAAATAATCAGATTTTTTTTAAAGTCGAGCTAGCGGTATAGCCTAACATAATTATAGACCAAACCTTACAACATGTCCCTATACAAATAACTTATCACATAATTGAATGTGAATACACATTTTTAACAAAAACCATTATTATTTAGCTACTATTTTAAATAGCAACTAAAGAATTAGTGTTTGAACTAAATTAGAAGTAAAGAGGGGAAAACTATATCACTATGGGAGAGTTAGTTAACTTATCCTCTAATAATTTTAATAGACGGATTAAAAACTAAATTAATATTTTTAATATAAATTACAACATACTTGTATTATCACCTGCAATGTAATGGGTTAGCAATTAATATATTAGGTGCATGCACATAGGTTGAATTGTTTTACACATAGGTAGGTTTTCTAAAATACAAGCAAATACATCAAAATACTAAATAATGCAACATGGAGAACAGAGCAAGAACACGAGATTAGCTTTTTAGTTTTTTTGGAAAATGCAATATTTATTGGGGATGGTAGGGAGGGAGGGTCAAGAGATGGTCTAACGGTCTAAGGTGTCACTCTCGTAATTATACCGGCATGCCGTTTACATGGAGGTCTAGGTTAGAGTCCCGGTCAAATGTAACGAGTGTGGTTTTTACTAAATATTTTGTCGCACTCTCTCCCTGTAAATAAATGTGAGTACACTTCCTCTAAACCAAACCTTCATAATCCCTAACATATTAGTGTACCTACTAAATATGCATATAACCTGAACAAATAGTGAAACGCGGTGCTTAAAAAAAAGAAGAGCAAAACAACAGTGATTACATTTGTAAAATTAATTAGTATTACTTTAAAAGTATCAGATAATGTTCTTCCTAACGTGTTATTACCGTATCATGAACCGTTTAATGAATACCAAATACACTTTTACAATATATCATCATCATGATCATCGTGAACAGTTTCCAACCACTGGAACATAAGCCTCTCCAGCATTCCTATTTCCCCACCTTGACCCAGTCTTCTCCTCTCTCCTACCTACTTCCTCTTGACCTCTTAATCTCCACTTCAATATCCAGCATCTTCTTTGATATCTTCTCTTCCTCCTTTATTCTTAGTCATGACTTTTTTTTTATCCTGACTTGCACTGGCTCTTCTTTAACTTTTCCTCTCATTTATCATCCTATCCATTCTTTCCACCCCTCTAGTACTTCTCGGAAATATCATCTCACTGTCTTGTATTGTGCTCTAATCCTGCTCCTTCATTACCGATGCTACCACTGCGTATGTCAATGTCGGTATGCAGTCCATATTGTAGATCACTCACTCCTTTACATTTCCTCAGCACGTCGTTGCTAATATACTATTAAGTATATTAGACTAAATTCGAACATTATAAGTTGCCCTTCCTTTTTTTGTAGTTTGGTATGTACACCTTTGAGTATCGGATTATTCTTTATAATGAACAGCTTAAATGTCCTCGACAGAATAACACGAGTTCACACACGGTGAAACAATTTACTAGACATAGACATTTAAAATGATGTATATTTATGCATAACAATCTGCGGTACTTAAAAGGTCATACCTCCGACCCCTACCAAGCCCTTATCAGGGGGTTCCAGCAGTTTTCTGTGTTTGTGTGCACATATTCATTACAGAAGGTCTAGTTTTCATATTTTATTTAATGTGTGTATTGCTTTGTATAATATGCAATCTGTACAGTAATCTACATATAAAATGTATCAATTAGTCATAATTATCCTGCATACAATACTCCACAGTGCGGTAATTAAATTGTTGTAGTTAATATTCACAATATCTAGGTTCATGTAGATTAAATTGTGTTCAAAAATAATGGTTTAAAAATATTTAAACATTTAAAAAAAATAACAAACACCTCTTAATAACAGAGATTTTTTCTTATCCTGGAAAGTGTCCACTATTAAGAGATTTCCTTGTAAAAAAAATTGTACTTTTAATCAAATTCAATCAATTTGAAGATTGTTAGGTTAATTCAGAGCTGCCAACCATTTATTAATTAAAAAATCCCTGTGTTTTCTAGAAGAAATTTCCATATTTACAGACATTTTAGAGAGTAGAATAGAAGAAATATATATATAATTTTTTAATAAGTTTGACTAGTTTGAAGTCATGTCATTTATTGATGGTTTGAGCTTGATGGGAGGCAGAGGCATGCGCCGTGTGGGTGTCGTTGCACTCCCACTAGTCACACACACAAAAAAATAAAAGTTGGAGTGGCAAAAAAACTAAGTATCAAATTTTTACTATAAAACCGCCTGATAGATATGCCAATGGTAGTGGTTAATGTAGGCTTGATATCCTGATACAATTCCGCATGGTTCCATCCATTGAACAAAAGCTGGCTGTGGATACAGACTTGAATTAAATTACCGACCGGTTTACAAAACTGGTATCCTTCAGCCGAAAGTTAAAATTATAATTTATAATGTAAATATCTGTCTATTTTTCAAAGAATAATGCTGTAGAATAAAACATATTCTCGAGGGGGTGGGGGTGGGCTCGATATCATCCTTTTCATCGTCCAACTGACACCCCCATTTGTTACACCCTGCACACACTAATGATGGGATGGGCAGTAAGACATGTGTTTAAATCATCAAGATTGATTCTTTATTTGCACTTTCGTCTTCCAAAAACCTACCATTTAAAGTTTTAGCTTAAATGTCTCAAATTCACAATATATTGGGTTTTTTTTTTGCGGAAGTCCCGGTGTTCTCCTTGTTTTCCGGACAAAAACAAAATTCCATGTTTTTTCCAGGCATGTTACAACTTTGTAATTAAGATGCTATCTATTTTTAAAATACCTGTTATTTATTTATTTCCGATGTTCACTACTCCTGCCGGAAAGTTTGTGCTGTAACTGGTTTATATACTAAGAGATATTAAGTAACCTCCCATGTACCAGTTGATGAAGGCATGGCCGAGTCATAACTCACTATGTTAGTTTATTATGGACAAATAGAAGGGTGACTAATGAGTTAAGTTTAAAGTTTACTTCAGCGTCGTCGGACAGTTCGGAAGGCAGCTGGTACTGGAGTGTTTCTCAACTGACTTGTAATTGTGTTATATAAGAACAGCAGCACAGGAATATGGCGAGAGGTAGGCTAAAGTTTATTGGGTACACTCTGTTTCCTATCAAAACAAGACCTCTTGGTAATTTACAGAAATATTATTTTAGCCTCACACCTTAACACTGGTTCAGGTCATAAGAATTTGTACTTTATACACTATTGTGTTAAGAATGAGGTAGGTTTAATTTGTTGAAAGTGTACCCACATTTGCATGGAAGGAGAGAATAGGGGGGGGGGGGGGA
>CABFOV010003078.1:48528-62152 GCA_902141375.1 Timema poppense
GGGGGATATCTAATATCTACAATGTGTTACATGGGGGAGGTGGGGTTCAGAACAGTGTTCCATAACAAAGATCTTGTAATGTTCTCTCGAGCCTACACACTGGGAGCCATATTTGTAATGTTATGGTCCAGAGTTCATGGTTCGCAGAGGGTGCTACATTTTATAATGACAAGAGTTCACAAATCACTTATGTAAACTTAATGAATTATTTATTCAGCCTCAGTGTTGTACTGAACAGGGTGAATATGCTAGCTGATATCACGTGCGCTGCTATTTAATTTCTTAGGCAAATGGGAGGTTTACAATATGATTGGATCAAGCTTGACCGGCGCGAAATAGTTACTGTCCTGACTCTTGTTCAGTTACTAATAAGATAATATGTTTTCTATCGATGAATTCAGGTCCCAATTGCTCGGGAACTATTTCGCTAGTTTTATCATCTCTCTTTTTCAACAGGGTTGCTTACAAAGACTTTGCTTCCAGAATATTTGAGTTACGTGATGCAATCGTCCCTCCCCACTTGCCCTTCAAAAAGATTTTACCTGGGTGGCCGATAGAGAAATAAAGATGGATGTCGCACTACACAGATATTTACTGTGAAAAATAGTGTAAATTAAATACATTTTGAATATTATTACATTTGATTCGATCTGATAATCTCTATTAATTGATCAAAAAGGATGTGTAAAATATATTTAATTTTACATTTAATTATAATATTGAAAAAATAATATCATTGTTCATGTTTACACCGTTAGTAAACCTACTTATAGATAACTTAAGATTCTGAAACCCTCTTGTAGTGTGACAAAAGCTTTCCTATGTAATACAGACACCCATTCTTGGTGTGGGAAAGTTACGTAACACACATTGGAGGGGAGGGGTCAGGATAAAGGTCTACTTGGTGTTACATGTGGGGGAGAAGGTATGGTAAAAAAAAATGTAAGAAAAAAGTGTTACGTGGCTAAGGGAGGACACCTTCGTTAAGAAATGTATTATTTGTATTTCAATTTTTTTTTAAATGGCAAAATATACAACTGATAGCTTTTCATCAGCTGGTGATAAACATATGCAACCAAAGATAGAAAGCATTTACATTTGTCATTATTGTATTGATTTTTAATTTTGCAATAATACAAATTTATTTTAATACATGCTTAGTAACACTGATTTGAAATATAACTATGTCAACTATTTAACCACGCTTTTATTTATAAAACTGTTAAGTGTAAACACTCAGGAACAGAAAAATTATGAAGCAGCATTTTTTGAGTTATTATTTTAGAAAGCAGAATATTAACAAATTATGAGATCACTCTTAAAAAAAGATACAAACAGGCCCACAATATAAAGAACTATTGTGATTTTTAATAATCATACTTCAGAATAAACACCTTTCAAATGTATCCAATTATTGCTACCGAATTGATGATGGATGGGATCTTTTTAATTTGTTTCTGGTTCATGAACTTATACTAAGTATTTATGATCAATCTAGATTTTAGTGGATTATAGTTTGCAAATATTTAAAGAGTTAAAAATGATATGTAGCTCTAATGATGAATAGAATGTTAGTACTATTGTTTTTTAATATATAATTAAATCTCTTTAAAAATAAAGTGTATGTAACAAATTCAATCATCCGGATCCTAGAAGGCCCGAGTAATTTGTAAAAAAATCTGGAGAGTTAAATAGAGTGGCATTCTCATGAAAGTAATCCTTTATTAAACACGTACAATGTAATAAAATGAGTAATTGTATTCAAAAACAACAACATAATGAATGGTATTCTTTCAACCTTAAGTAACCTTTAATATCCTTCCTTACAAGGGATTATAGTAAAGAAAAAAGATGAATCACAATGTAGGGAATTCTATTACATAAGTTATCTTGAAATAGAGCGCTGAGCTAGATTAAGGTTAAACGTTTGAACGGTAGCAAGAACTATCGCCGGAGTGAAGCTGAAGTAGAATTTGATACACAAAACATATTTTAGAAACAAGCTTTCCCTATCACAGGAATATTTAAACAATAAATCTGTATGTATCAGTAAAAATTTGTTTTATAACAACAGTAATTTCTAATCCGGCATTATCCAGATAAGTGTGCTGGCTATTTCTACTATATCTAACCAAATAATATATTGTGATAAAACAAAACACAACAACAAGTGGGTATTTTTTTTAAAATAAAATGTCGTAGAGACAAAATAGTTAAGGGGTATTCGTAATATGGCAGTGTATTTGGTTGAGAAAGGGATAAAATGGGTGCTAGGAGGGTGTGGTCCCTAAATTTTGATGCAAAACAAAATCAAAATGATTTTGTGTCCCCCCCCCCCATAAAAGGGGGGGGGACAGGGTAAAGGGGGCGGAAGCAAACGAAATTGCTCCAACTTACTGAACAGTCGGCCTGGGAGGACTGAACACAGCCCGAATCGTCGTTACGGATACAACACGCCGTCTCGCGCTCTTTTTCCCTCCCCTTCTCGATCTCCTTGATGATTTTCACATCTTTCCGCATGCACGGCGCAAACTTGGCCCCGAGATGTATCAGGTCCGCCTGCAGCAAACACAGCACAATCAGTGGAGAGAGAGGAATAAACCCAGAAAGAAATGATAATTACTATTGTAAAGGTGTCATTTGAGGTCAAAATATCTAAAGCCTTGTGCTCCAGATAATTGACGAAAGATCTCAGAAAGACCTTTATTTGAATCCAAGTGAGAGTATGAGATGTTTAGAGTTCATCCCAAGTTCAGTACCAGGTGCTAATAGCAACCTCAGGGTTGTCCAAAGAGAGGGGAGACAAATGGGGTGGTTTTCCTCAGGTCCCCATTTCTTGGGGGCCTCCAACCCCCAAGTCATTTCTTGTTTTACAGCATCAAATCTTCTTCCTATTATAATCCACAATAAGTTTTCTATCAATTTTTTGGACTAACTGTTTTTTTTAAAAAGATGCTTGATATCTTTATAAATCTTTGAATATGATAGTATTTAAAATGTACTCTTAATTTACCCGACAAGGTATATAATGACAAAGCTATTATGTAATCAGTCAAGATAAGACTACTACACTTTAGAAAAAACAATGTGTTTATAATTTAAATACTATGTTAATAAAAGTTTTAAAAAACTTACTAAACAATTTTTCTATATGTTTTTTGTACAAAAGGGGGGCCATGGGAAATACATTTTTGACGAGAAAATAACTGTCACAAAAAGAAACAGGATAAGAAATTGAAATATCCAGGAAAGAGTGGGGATACAGGGAGTACATGAGATAGTAGAAGAAGCTAAGCTATGATGGTGTAGACTATAATTGAGGTAGGAGCCCAGAGTACCTTTATGAGGAATTTAAATCTAGTAGATCACACAATATTTATACAAACACATCTCACACCTATACATATGGTGTGTCCTACTTGTGTTTACAAATCACTCACCAACTAATTATTCGTTTATCAAAAAAAGTGACCATTGTAAATCAATTGACTTGACGTATGGATATGTGAAAGTAGATCTAGTAATGTTTTTCTATCTATCAGATTTGTGTGAGGGTTGAACTGGCTATAAATGGGGTGACTAACCGCCCTGGGCCCTATCCAGAAGTTGGCAGGTTCCTTGTAGTCCACTTGCTGCAAGGACAGGCTGGTGACCAGCACCTGACCCGACCTGGGGTTGAGGTCGATGCCGATCGGGCCCAGCCCGTAGCATACCAGTGATATGATGAGTATCAGCACCTGTACCGTCGTCACCCAGTACGTGAAGAACGGACGGTGGTCCTCGATGTCTTCCAGCTGCTCCTGGATGTCCTCGCGGGCCGCCACTTGGCGTTTGATCGAACGCCTGCGGTGGGAGGGAAAGGAACCGGATTGTCATAGGTGTGAACACAAAGGGGGCCAGGAAGGCCCACGCCCCTCTGACTGTTTATATGAGATTTTCTCAAAACACAATATTAATCCTCATATTTTAACTATGGTAGTGATTAAGAGCTTTGCTTGGACGACATCCACAATAGCCTTCGCATCCTCGAAAAAATTTGAAGGAATACATTTTTATTAAATATGAAACAGAATGGTCTATGTTTTTTTTATTCAAACATTTCTCTATCTATATTTATAAAACCTATTATTATTGAAAACAAAAACTTTATATGTGACTTAGCCTTCAATGTTTCTTAATATGTTTCAAGCTTCGCTTTGACTTCATTTCACATTTAAATGTCCCCTTCACACACCCCCCAGACTAGCAATAATGTATGTTGTGTTTTAAGTTTGAAAGCGTACTAAAGAAAAAAACAATACAGTCTCCTTTCTTTCAGGCAATTGCCGTTGAAAACTGTAAAAGTGCACCAGCAAAGAGTCTCAAAGTATAGTCTCCATCCTTGCCATGTGAGTTTGTTGAAAATATTACCTCGCACCCCCCACCCCCGCAACTCCAACATTATGTCTGTTCACGACTATGGGAGCAGGATGGGGGCTGTAGCTTTCTCAATTTCAATTTCACCCCTTCCAAAGAAGGTTAAGGTTAGGAATATTCTACTAGGTTTAAAATATTTAAAAACGAGTCAAGTATTATCGTTGGTTCTGTAGAAACGCGGGTGTTTAGACCGAATACCTAGGTCGTACGATATGTCACTCTTTCTATTGACAAATGAACAATCTTGTAACAACCAATTGATGGTGCATTGCCAACTAAACTAAATTAATAAATTCAAGAATTTATAGAATGCCCAAATGTATTAATACAATATGACACAAGAATAATATGTTTGCAATAACAAAATAATAGCCTAGCTTTANCCCCCTTTTCCTCTCCTCCTCTCACAAAAAAGCTTCTAACCTAACTACACTCCTTCTAGATGACCAATGAGAATGTATTATTTCTGAAATACATCCCAATATGAATTTAATATATATTTGCTGCATAGTTAGTTTACCCTTGTAGCGTGAAGTGAAATATTGGAAATATTTATTTATTGGATAGTTTTGTGGACTCTGTTAAAGAGGTTGGGGTTCAATCCCAACTGTGTGCATTAATTTTTATTATTCTCTCTCTTCATATTGTGTTTTCCTGGGAATGCTGTCGCAACACCTTAAAATCTGCACTTTCTTTTTTTACATATTTGCTATTTAATTTAGGTTGCTGATAGCCAAAACTGGCTCTAGAGTTGAAGATTAACAAATTAAAACCAATTAAGTGCACTATAAAACATATGAAAATAAAACACATTAAAATTTCAATTTAATTAAACTCTAACAAATTATGTGAAGCCAAATGATGATGAATCATAATTCATTAATTTTTTTTAGAGGAGCAATACTATACAACTTACCCGAAGAAACGGCCCATGACACCCATGCCATAAGTTCTTCTGTCCGAGTTGTCAAAAACCCTGTCCAAGACACGGCTCCAGATCCGGGAACAGCCGACTTCCGGACCGGACTCGCTGGCAGTATCCATTCGTTCCGGAGTTCTACGCCAGCTCGGAGGCCTAAGACACCAGCCAAGCTATTTAGTGATCTCCTTGGAGGTTTAACACATCAGACAAGTTATTTAGTGATCTCCTTGGAGGTTTAACACATCAGAACAAGTTATTTAGTGATCTCCTTGGAGGCCCAACACATCAAACATACTATACTACTGGTGTTTATAATGGGATAACTTGTGCTTTATGGGGAAATATATGCAGTCATTATGCAACCCAATGCTTCAGAAGAATTGAAGAGGGGATACAACATTTGATCAAATCATTGTGCCTAGTTATTTATTCAGCTAGCTTCTCATTTTATGCAAAAGTCTTCCATTCAAAGGTTTCATTTTAATATCCCCTAGATAGTTCTCCTGGTGCGTCTTGAAGGTGATCACAGTTAATAAAAGATATTATAAAATCCAAATAAAAACTATAAGAAATTTACCAAAAGGTGGTGTTAATTGGTTGCCAAGGCTCGACGGGCCTGTACAAGTAAAGTGTCCCTTCCAGCTCGAGGGCCCTCGTCCCACTCACCTCTCCCTGGTGGTGTACTGGTCTCGAAGGTGCAAGGGGTGGTCCAGTTGGTCCCTGCTCATGGCGAACCCCCCCTCCCCTCCCGCTGGTTCAGTCGAGGGCCCCGCAGAGTCCCCAGGAAGCTGTTGCTGGGGCAGCATGGTCACGGCCGCCGGCTGGATAGGCTTGTCAAAGAACACCTGCGCGAAGAGCACAACAAGACATGGTTATTGTGCTTAAGACTCTAACGGAGTTCTATATCACCATCAGATATCACAGGATGGGTGTGCCCTTTCCCCCTCCGACCCCTTACATCCCTTCGAGGGTTTTATATTCTCTGATTTAAAAAAAATAATAGTTTATTTCTATTTGATGTACTCTTTTTTATCTCTTACATTAACAGTTAATTTTACCACCAATGCACCTTTTTTTAAATAAAAATCTATTTAATTAGCTTATTATTATTAATAAAAATAATTAAAATTGACTAAATAGAAGTGTTTGGGATAGTTATAAAATACTACAAAAATAAAAACAAAACAGTTCAATTAAAATAAAATATATTCCATCAGAAAATATTTAATCTCATCCTTTTACTAACAGTACCTTTATTATCTTAGACTAATATAGGTTTTCAGCTTTTGAAATCAGTTTCAAATTAATTGTTAATCAAATCAAAGGTGAAAAAAAAGCTCCTTAGACTTCATCACTTTCGGAAAGAGTTGGGAGAAACATATAACAGAAAGTGTTCAAGTGAGAGGAGAAGAATAGGAGAAATTTAAGGAGGAGTGGTAGAAGGATAGAGGAAGATGGAGGCATTTTATTAAACTGACCCGGCCACAGGCTGGAAACAGTTGTTGATGATGATGATGATGATGATTGTCAGCTAATTTGCATTTTTTCATTGGAGAGATGTGACAAAAAAATATCACTAGAATATTTTTTGTTTTCTTCTTTGATAACTTAACTCTCCATTCCATTGGTCCTTCCTTGTCATCCAGGCATGCTCTTTTACTAAGACTTTCCCATCTTTTTATTTTATCGTACTCAGCTCTGTGTTTGTATTCATGTTTATAATGTTAATGTTGGTTTTTGTGCCAACACATTCTAAGGAGGAGATAGTATTATAGCCGTGAATAAAAATAAAATAATGGTTGAGATCACTTTGCGTATAAGATTAAACTGAACATTATCTACTGAAGCAACATTTTAAATTGTTTCAACCAAAAATGTGTTTTTTCTATAAAAAGTGTAAAAAAGACTCGTGTCCTCTTACATCCTACCCAAGACTCAAACGATCTCGATCTATTTCAGTGGTTTCCAGCCTAGGGGCCGCGGCATTTTTCGGGTGGGACCGCAATGCTTGTTGAGGTTTGAACTTTATGTTTACTTTTTAAGGTGATTATAATGATTATACGAAGGTGCTGAATTCCAAAAGAACAGTAAGTCGGTTAAAATTATGAAAGCTGTTTAAGTTATTGCTTAGGTTCCTTTTGGTTACTCACTTCGACAGTTGCTCTCTGACTTAATTCACTGGAGTAGTCTCGTGTTCGGGCGAGTGGTTTTACAAGAATAACTTACAAAAACGTCCACCGGGATCGTTGATTCTCTTTTGAGACAGCTTAGGTCTCATTCGTATAGTTACTATACAAACAGTTTATATTAATTAAATTAAGCACATTAGTTTAACGTCACACTCGTTTGGCTTGTCGGTGATGAGGTCAGGATTAAAACTCTGACCGAGGCTATTGGGGGTGGATTTTTCCTAAATGGTTCCTCCAAGCAAATATAGGTACATTTACTCTCAATTATACTCACCCCACAACTGTAATTAAATTAGGATAGCCTGGACGGTTAGTAAGATTCAGTTAAAATAATCTAATAGCTAGGATATGAACGCTTGTAAGTAATCAAGGGCTTGTGATTGTCTCAAGACAAAAAAGAGAATGTGGTCAAACCTGGCGAAACGTTGGAAATCACTGAACCGTTTACTTGGAGATCAATGTAGAACTTTAATTAAAGTAAACACAAAGCAGGTTAAACACAAGAATTCTTAGACAATTGAAACAGCGAAGCTGTGTTCCCATGGAACAGAAAGGTGGCCCGTCGTCATCCGCCGCCCTTTGAAGGATCCTTTTCTCTGGCCAAATCCTTCAGACCAAGGTTTGTTCTAGATGAGCCAATCAGTAAGAGTGGTCAACATATTCCCGTGAAAGGGAACTCTTGTTGTACATCTTCCCTTTATATGGCCTCAATACGAAGACTTTTTTGCTGTACCGATTTTTTTTATTCTGTGTCAATTCTTGTGTGTTTAAGTCTCTCTTTATGTCTTTGTTGAGCCAAAGGTATTGTGCTGTTTTGGTATTGTACTCAGCACCATCTTTTGGACAAATAGAGAACCTAAAGTGGCTTTTCGTACATTTTATAGCACATTTAAAGGTTCAGTTTTTAAATTTAAATTACATATATATTTTAAGAAATGATCTAAAAGACATTGACATTACAGTAAAATTATTAAAGCCGAAATGCTGAGGCCTAAAAGTAAAATGTGCTGGTAGGTACCAGTTAGCATAAAAGCCTGTTCTAAAGGAATGGAGGCTTGAAGTTAAGAGCCCCCACCTCCCATCCCGAAAACATTAGACTATTAGTATTATATTTCTGTATTTTTTCTCAATGTCTAGACTATTAATTTATTGAAGTCTTTATCAGCTATAACGTGAATTAAAAAAAAAAATGATCATCTTCATTATGAACTGTTTCCAGCCTTTGGCTTAGGTCAGTTTCTTATTCAAGCCATATTTTCCGCTAACAGCTTGCTAGCCCTGTCATAGCTTCAGCTGCCTTATAATCTAACTTAAGACTATGACAGGCACAACATCCAGTCCCCGGCTGTTAATTTACCAATGTGAAAGGGTAAACCCATATGTTCATCATTGATAAGTTTTCGGCCATGCCGGGAATCGAGCCCAGGACTCCTTAGCTCAGTAGGCAGTCACGCTATCGGCTGAGCTAGGGTGCCGAACAGGTCAGTTTAGTACACCATGACTTCATCTTCATCTTTCCTTCCGTCGTTCTTCCTACCTTACTCTCCAAGTATGAATATGTTAAAGAAGATCTAGCAATTTTTTATAGATGTTATACATATCCATTCGTAAGAAAACTTGGGTGTGTGCCTGTGTGTATGTGTATGTATGTATGTATGTATGTATGTATGTATGTATGTATGTATGTATGTATGTACATATGTATGTATGTGTGTAAGTATATATGTATGTATGTATGTATGTATGTATGTATGTATGCATGTACGTATGTATATGTGTATGTATGTACGTATGTATGTATGTTTGTATGTATGTATGTATATATATATGTATGTATGTTTGTATGTATGTATGTATGTATGTATGTATGTATGTACACTAATTTTCAGATAAATTACTGTCTTAAAGGCCTTTTTTTCTTACCAAAATCCTACATACATTATAATTCTATTAAAGAAAAAATTTATTTTAGATGTTAATTCTTGACAAAATCAATGTATATTATATACTTTTATTATGTGCGCCTGTGAAAAGAAATATATCTCCTGTAGTAATTGTTATTATTTTGATAGGATAGGCTAGATAAGTGAAATTTAATTAAAAAACATTTTCAAAGTGTTTTCAAGAATTTTTTAGTTTTAAATTCTGTATAAAGTACAAGTGCTCTTGATGTTAATAGATTTTCAAGTATAGAAGTTGGAAAAAATTACTTTAAGGGTTGGCTTTATTAAATTTCCTGGTGGTACCTGCCTTTTAGAAGACTAAGTTGGAAAACATTTTAAAAATCATTAGAGAACTTATTTTCTGATGATAAAGCTAGTTTAAAAAAAAAAAAAATGATTCTTTCAATGCTAGAATTTATTAAAAATGGAATGTATAGGCCGAACGGGTAGTAAGACGCGGTGCTAAGTATTATTATTATTATTATTATTGTGATTATTAAAAACTGGGTCGGAATAAATAAAATGAAGGGATTTTTTTCTGTCTATTGGAAGCGAAGAAAAGTGTTGCCTCTGGTAGCTACGCAATGCATTGCGTGGTTACCCCGGGCAGCGCTGGGTACTTATGCTAGTACGTATATAAAAACGAGTTGGTGTCTGTCACTTTTTCACACAAAATCTACTTCACCGATAGTTTTGAAATTTCGTGTGAATCTAACTCAGACATACAGTTAACATATGGGGTAGTTAAAATGTACGTCCACCATTTTATTTCAACTGGGTCTAAAACCTCCGCTATTTTTCCGGGAGCCTAACGCCTTGGACCACGTGTGTGTGTGTGTGTGTATATATATACCTCGTCCTCCCCGAAGGTGGGCGAAGCGGACTCATCAGCGGCTACGGAGAGTAGACTGGGCGTGTGGGGCAGCGTGGAGGGGGCGTAGCTCCTGAGCCACTGGCGACTTCGGGGGGCCGGCCTGGGCCTGTGCCTGGTCAGGGTCTGGAACAAACACCACCAACATGTCTCCCTGTCAGTATCTCAAAACAAAAACAACAGAGCTGAAGAGGGATTTACAACCTACCACATCTACTGGTGGTAGCTAGGGATGCCAAAGATACGTCGATACAGAAAGTGTATCGATTTATTTACAAAAACATCGATGTATTTATGTCAGTGTTTTGATGTCCGATTTATTGACCGATATATTGATGTATTTAACATATCAAATTATGCCTTAAAGCTTGTAAATCTAAATATAGTTAACAATCTTTTTATTTATTTTTTATTAACTTATTCAATTATTTTGCTATTTTTATTAGTACTATTTTCAACTACTGAGTAAAACATAAAAAATACAGAACCAAAGCCAACTTAATGCCATCGTTCCATTTTGCCCAGACCAATGCATCTCAATATATTATCGGGGACAACCAATATATTGATGTAATAAGATCGATATATTATAGATATATACATCTTACAATATATCAAATGATAAATATATCGATATATCAGGGAAAATTGCCAGTCCTAGTTGTGAATGATAGCTGGAAGAAGATTTTTACTGCAGACATTGGTTGAGAGTCACTAATGTCCACCTGTGTGTAAATAATTACTATTAGTTGTTATACTACGATCACATCTTAGGTCATAGTTCCTGGCTGGCTACATATCCAGAGGTCCCTGGTTCAATCCCCGGCGCTTCCAAAGCTTTCTGTGAAGCAGTGAGTCTGGAACGGGATCAAACTCAGTCTCGCAAGGACAACTCAGGAGCTACTTCAATAAAGAAGTAGTGGTTCCGGTATAGAAAACTGAGATTAACGGCCGGAGGGCTCATCGTGCTGACCACATGACACCCTCTATCCACAGAAGTTCTCTTACATAAGTACACACATACCGATGTAAAGTAATACATGGCATTCTCAACAGTTGCGGAATATCTGCCATGAGGTTATTAGCACACCACGAGAAACTTTTTAAATTAAGGGAAAAAATTGTGATTAAATTCCAGGACACCCTTGACAGATATTAAACAACTGTTGATATCACCGTATGAAGATAATTAAACTCTATATTACTACTGGATAAATATTTTATTCATTTGAGACAAAAACAAAAGTTTTGTTATAAAACCCTTCAAAAACAGTGACCTTTTCTCTCGTCCCCTACGTCCACACATTGCAACCACAAGCTAGAATGTCAGGGTTACAAAATGGTATAGTCAAGGTCCCCTTAAAGATGTTACTAAACCACTTAGTTTCCAACCTTTGCTAGGGTCTTGCCTCAATTTACGTTTTTGAGACCATCTCGACTCTTTGATAACCTACAAGCGTTCATATCTAAGTTTTTAAATTATTATTTTCATTTACTCTTACTACCCGCACGGCCTCCACACACTTGGGAGGGGTGGGGGTGGGAAGGGGGTAGGTAGAATTGAGAGGAAATCAACATACTTTTTTTTTGCATGGAGGGAGAAGGGAGAAACCCGAAGAGAAATTGAATCCTGACCCACCCATCACCGAAAAACTAAACTAGCGCAACTTAATCCCACGTGATTGATTTAATTACTATAACTTACCTATATAGTAATTATACGAATGTGTTTCAAAAGATATGCAACGATCCCAGTGGATGCTTTGTAAGTTATTCTAGTAAAACCACTCGCCTAGACACGAGACTACTCCAGTCAGAGAGCAACTGTCAGAGCGAGTAACAAAAAGGAACCAAACAATAATTTAAACACTTTTCATCCGCTTACACTTTTATTGAAATTTAACAGCTTCCTAAAGTCATTATAATCACTTTAGAAAATAAACGTAAAGCTATAACCTCAACCAGCATTGCGGTCCCACCCGAAACATGTCGCGACCCCCAGGTTGGAAGGCACTGCACTAAACAGTATCCGAGGTATTTATTTGCCTAGGAAACGCCGTGAGGTAGCGTGGATAGGCAACCCTAAGTACGTCCCGGTGTTGAAGACTAGGAACAAGCAGGGGCTTGGAGCTCCACCGAACAACACACTAACACACATATTTACCTCCAAGTTAGTCTCCTAATTAATGAGTAAACATCCGTTAGAATAATCCTAGAAATAGTTGTTAGTGTTTTAACACACGACTTAGAGGCTGGCAAAACGAATAAACACGTGCCATAAGTTTGACAAGGAGGGGAAAAACAATTTATTTTGTAATTTGTATGTTCAGCAAACATATTTTTTTATCTTACATTACACTAATCTGATAAAAAGATGAAAGGTATAGTTGGGGGAAAAAATAACAGCAATTGTGTGAAAAAGAGCGGGCCAACGGCTATTGTTTAGCGGCTTAATCTAAGAATTAGGGGAGAGGAACGTAATTAGAGCAAGTGCACCAACATTTGTGTGGAAAGAGAATGGGGAAACCACAACGATAAATACCCTAAGGAAAACTAGCGCTAGGTTGTTAATCTTAAGGAATATGCCTACCAATTTGTGGAGGGGGGGGGGCGGAGAAGGAGGGGGTTTGGATTATATTTTATTTTAATATTACTACTAGCATAAGGGTTACTAGTTTGTTAATTTGAATGGAAATGTACCCGCATTAGCGTTTAAAGGCAATGGGGGTGAAACTGCACGTGCTAAAACAAACAACACCCACTATTACACCCAGTGCCGAGATTTGAACCTAAGCCTCCCCCCATTGTACATAGGTTGTCCCGTGATTAATGGTAAGACTCTCCCCCTCCTCGCGCCTAACACCTGCACGTGTCCACAATGACAGGGATCGATGAACGGTTGTCAACCTTCGACTAATTGAGTCGTGCAGGGCCGGTCTGGAGCTGAGTCACTAATTGTAGTGGTCGCGTCTATCGCCGGTGTTGTCTGTTCGGGGGAAGAACGGGGCAAGGTGTACCTGGAGAGAGAGAGAGAGAGAGAGAAAGAGAGAGGCGTGTCTATTCCAGTGTTGTCTGTTCGGGGGAAGAATGGGGCAAGGTGTACCTGGAGAGAAAGAGAGGTGTGTCTATTCCAATGTTGTCTGTTCGGGGGAAGAACGGGGCAAGGTGTACCTGAAGAGAAAGAGAGAGAGGCGTGTCTATTCCAGTGTTGTCTGTTCGGGGGAAGAACGGGGCAAGGTGTACCTGGAGAGAAAGAGAGAGAGAGAGAGAGAGAAAGAGAGAG
>CABFOV010003079.1:19559-32919 GCA_902141375.1 Timema poppense
GGGGGGGGGGGGGGGTTAGAGGGGTCCTTTCTACGATAGCTTGTGGCGAAGTCTTTCAACACTAGATGGTTATGATCTTTTTTTCTAAACAAATATCCACCTCGGAGTAATTTAAAGTTTATTAAGATACAACTGAAATTTTATGTTGTATTCGTGCTGAAGGACCCCAATAGTCTACTAACCTGGGTATCGAGTAGAAATACTAACTGACAATACTTGCTCAAATACTAATGTTTAGTGGCGTGTCACACAAATCGCCTACAAACCATTTTAATTATAAATAAATGATTAAAAGTCTAACAAATTGAGAAAAAGCCTTAATTTTTTTTAATCGAGAAAATTAATAATTTTTTTGCCAAGAAAATCTGTAACTATTCTGGAGTTTTACTTTAAAATTTGAGTGCCCACCCACTATATACAACGATTTCTTAAAGTGTCTGGAAAATTAAAAATCCTGATGAAAAATAGTGGAAACCCTGATAAAATTTCGAAATAAAACATATTATCATCGATTTTTATCTTAATATTCAAAAGAAGTGTCTTCACAGTTATGAAAATTTGGTGAATTAAATTGATTCCATATAGTTTTAACAAAATTCTCCGTGCTCATAGTAGGCCTGCATGCTAAGGCCATTAATGTATAATGGCCAAAACATTACCTCAAGATCGTTAAGCTACCCTTACACAATTACTTATATGACATTATAAAAACTCACAAGTTCAAATTTTGAAATAGTTAAATATCTTATAGACACATTTCCTTAAATTATATTTATTAGAAGTGATTCGAACCAAACTATAACTCCGCGCGTTATTAAAACCAATTTACCATTCAAACTCATAATTTTTTTTAAACACCACGGGCTTACACTTATGTACAAATTACGCTAATGGCTTATGGATGAGGAAGGTTATATTTATGAGAAATGTACCCGCATCATATTGGAGGCAGAGTGGAAGAACCATTTTGGAAAAAAAAACAACACGGTACACTCGACGGAGATTTGAACCTCGATTTCTCCGTCATCGACAGTCTAGTTCACTGTGAGAGTAACACCTTAGACCACGTGGCAGCAGAAGTGGGTCTCATGATATTGATATAATAATATTGGTGTAAAAATGTTGCTGATTATAAGTAACATACAGTTTTAAACTTTAGCAGCAGTTAAAATGGAGATATAGATAGATTCAAAGATATATAGTAAATACACTTTATAGTTTTCAATCACCAAATTATTTGTTGAATTATTATTATTTTAAAAAAAAGTGCCATTCTATCTATACAGAAATGTGAATCTATTTGTAACCATTTTACTACCCCTTAAAGCGAGCCGGGATGTTCTTGGTTTTTCCATCTTTTTTCTTTGCCAACTAAACGATCCTAGTTAACGTTTTGAGCTTAGTTTGCTTGTAATGCAGATGGATGGCCTTCCTTGTAGCTCTAGTATGTCCTGATCCAGAGCAGAGCAGGAGTTAGCTAGCTGCGCAAGGCCTTGTAATACAGCCCGCGGGACTTTAGAGAGAGGAAAGAAGGAGGGGGTAGGTGGGGAGGGGGGGCGGTTCCTAATGCCTGGAACAACACCCCTGAAACTTTGGGACACAAAACGTCGGCTTTAAGTTGGACGGGTTTGGGCTCGGAGATGAATTATGCTACTCGCAAGGGTTCTGGTTGGAAGCGGCAGAGACCATGCCACGGAGGTACGGCCATGTCGTGCCATTTGGGGAAACGACCGTCGTGCCATTTGGGGACACAACTGCCGCGCTCGTTGAGGATCATGCGGTTAAAAAATTATATATATAGTGAATATCTTACTTAATAAGGATGATATATGTATTTATAACTAATTCTTTTAATCACCATGTATTTACCTTTCTAGGTGGATATAATCCATCATATCTGACCTTGAGTATAGTCGCTAAACATTTCCCATCTGAAAAATATATTTTTTGTGGTTGATAAGAGTTGATGAAAAGTTGATTAATTATTCGGACAGTAGCTATTATCATCGATATTAATTATAGAGTATAATCACAACTTGTGAATGTGGGGAATACCGGGCCTCCACCGTGGTTTGGATCCCACGTTAAATTGTAGGTCCTCCATTTCATCTCACAGTCACCTTGTCATTACACATTAGTTTAAGGGCGTATAACCCGAACGGGTAGTAAGACGCGGTGATAATAATAATAATTAGAGGGTAATTTTTGTATACGTTAGTACCGCTTCTTACTAACCGTTCGGGTTATACGCACTTACGCTAATGTGTAATGGTAGGGTGATTGTGAGATGAAATGAACGACCTACAGTTTAACGTGGAATCCGAACCACGGTGGAGGCCTGGCATTCCCCACATTCACAAGATGTCTTGTCAGAGGTGAAGGAAGGGTTNATCTTTGCCGGGACCGAGGATTGAACCCCGGCCGCCAGCATAGAAGTCTGACACCTTAACCCCTAGACCGCCAGGTCACCGTTATGCTTTTATTGATTAGGGAGGTTATATTTGTAGTACATGTACCCGTATTTGCTTGGAGGGAAAGTGAAAAAACAGTTTTGGAAAAACTACCCTCACTTCACCTGATTCGAACCTCTTATCTCCCCGTCATCGGTGTTCTAGTCTACTGCGAGAGTAGCGCGCTAGACCATGGGTCCACCGAAGTGGGTTAAAGAGTTATTGCAGCCCAAATAACTCTTGTCTACATTTTTCACTTTGTAACGTGTTAGATACATTCTAACACTCACACTCAATGAAACCCTATAATAAGTTTTAAAACTATTACTACCTAGACCAACAATAATAGACTCTTGTTGTGATCATGGCGTGTCAAGATTTTCCTCCGCCAAATATGTGCAATATAATATGTCAAAACCGGGCATGTCATGGTCACAACAAAGGTCTTTTTTTGTTGGTATAAGTAGTAATAGTTTTAAAAATTATTATAGGGTTTCATTAAATGTAAGTGTTAGAATGTATTTATCACGTTACAACTTTAGTGTTTGTATTATTTGTAGTAGGTTTGTATTTTTGTAAGGAGATTCAAGAGTTATATTTATCAAATGTAATACTCTCAATAAGCGTTTATAAACAACATTTTGAATTATGTATTTTTACATATTAGGTTACATTCTTTTATAAAAGGTTTCAAATTTATCGATGCTGTTTGTGTTAATACCACGTTTATATTCACATGCAGCCGAGAATATAGTCTAAAATTATAAATTCTTAAACATTATTTTATTTGCAGTTTTACTGTGTAATTTATCGCTGAGGTAACTAGATTTAAAGTAGTTTTTATAGTTGTTTAATCTCATACTGGCTGTATTATGGATTATAAAGATAACTAATTTGTTAATTTAATCCCGGTATTTATTGGCGACCTAGTACATGAGGGGTCAAATAAAGTATTTCCCTCATTCCAGATTATGATAGGAGATAGATACCTACATCCTTGGTTCATATAGTGTTATTGATCTGTTTAAATAGGTATTTGCCGATAAAGTAATTGGAATCACCTTTTAGTTACAGTCATTGGAGTATTCGGCTGCAGTAGCCATTGATGTGAGGGGTGTATCGCGTTTTATAGTGTCGAAACTTGTGTCGACTGTACCGTTCTTTTATCAAGCTAAAAAACCGCACCCGTGTGTGTGTGGACAAAGGTGTCATGGTTCGTCTGTGTCTGATTTGACAGTGACGAGGAATTGACTTTGAAAACCACCCGGCCGGTTGGTTGTACTTAAATTGTGTTTACTAAATGGTTTCCACTTTTATTCCACGCAAATGCTGGTACAGTCCCTCACAATTATACCTTCCTCATCCTTACCTCACGAGTGTAAACAAGCGTACACACTGGATAGTTGATTGATGAACTTGGACATACTTGACCGGGGTTCATTACCAAACTTTTGCATTAAAGCTCGCCGCACAAGCAGAGGGCGCTGCTGGGTGTCGAGCGGAGGGCGCTGCTGGGTGTCGAGTGGGGGGCGCGGCTGGATGTCGAGCGGAGGGCGCTGCTGGGTGTCGAGTGGAGGGCGCTGCTGGGTGTCGAGTGGAGGGCGCTGCTGGGTGTCGAGTGGAGGGCGCTGCTGGGTGTCGAGCGGAGGGCGCTGCTGGGTGTCGAGTGGGGGGCGCGGCTGGATGTCGAGCGGAGGGCGCTGCTGGGTGTCGAGTGGAGGGCGCTGCTGGGTGTCGAGTGGAGGGCGCTGCTGGGTGTCGAGTGGAGGGCGCTGCTGGGTGTCGAGCGGAGGGCGCTGCTGGGTGTCGAGTGGGGGGCGCGGCTGGATGTCGAGCGGAGGGCGCTGCTGGGTGTCGAGTGGAGGGCGCTGCTGGGTGTCGAGTGGAGGGCGCTGCTGGGTGTCGAGTGGAGGGCGCTGCTGGGTGTCGAGCGGAGGGCGCTGCTGGGTGTCGAGTGGGGGGCGCGGCTGGATGTCGAGCGGAGGGCGCTGCTGGGTGTCGAGTGGAGGGCGCTGCTGGGTGTCGAGTGGAGGGCGCTGCTGGGTGTCGAGTGGAGGGCGCTGCTGGGTGTCGAGTGGAGGGCGCTGCTGGGTGTCGAGCGGAGGGCGCTGCTGGGTGTCGAGTGAGGGGCGCAGCTGGGTTTCGAGCGGGGGGTGTTGCTAGGTGTTGAGCAGAGGGTACTGCCGGATGTCGAGCAGTGGGCGTTGCCGGGCTTCGAGCAGAGGGTGCTGCTGGGTGTTGAGCAGAGGGTACTGCCGGATGTCGAGCAGTGGGCGTTGCCGGGCTTCGAGCAGAGGGTGCTGCTGGGTGTTGAGCAGGGGGTGCTGCTGGGTGTCGAGCAGGGATGATGATTCCTTGGACGACGATACTTTGCGGGCGATTTGTATTCGTCTAAGACACTTAGTGATGGCGATATTTTCAATAATTGATGCACTGAGGAGGCGCAGAAAGTGTAGGGGACCACATGGACGTAACCACCTCTGTCACTGACTGCACGTAAACAAACAGTGGCGTTCGTCGTGCCTGGTCACGTGACTGACGGTCGCTCTCTGATTGGCTCACCTCCCTATCTAGCAGGGGGTAAAATCATCCGCCGAGCCATCACTGACGTCATTTTCCAGCACCTTGTTCGGCGGGCTTAAGAGAGGTTTTTCTACATAGAGGTATTATATTCCTCTCTTGTTATTGGTGGGGAATTTGCTATTAATTCATTTTATATTTACTTGCTGTCCTTATACAAAATTGTTTATATTTTAATAATAATGATATAGTCTTCACTAGTTTAAAATGCTTAAAGTAGATTATAAATGTTTTCCATGGAACTGTATCCTTCTTTAAAATATAGTTTTGTTTAATTTCATGAGGGCTCGGTTCTTTTTTCTTGCTCGTAAGGATCTGTCACGTTTGAGAGTTGGCATCGTGGAAGGGGGCTCCATGTGCCTGAAACTCTTGTTCGCACTAAAGCCCGACCAATTTGCTTGCCCTAATTAAGAGTGGGGTGGTTTTATTGGAGGTAACGGTACAAGATTCGAGATTAAAACTTGCCTTAATCCGGAGGTTAGGCTGGTGGGGTGGGGTCTCTCCCGAAACTTGAGATGCAGGCAAGAGCAATATAATCTCTGTGAGTTAACGCTTGTTCATGCTCTTTGGGAGTTGAAGAGTCGGGGAGTTAGTTGTTTGGGGGATTACATCCGCGCGGTCGAGTTTAAACCGTGCGCCCAACCACGTGTGCCCACATCTTGGGGGAGTGCTCGCCCCCCACTCCACCATACTCCGGGGTAACTTTGTTGTTGTCGCTTTCGGCTTATAGTTCCAGGGGTAGTAATAATTCGTGGCTACTTAGCCTGTTGTTTTTTCCACCAACGTCATGGCGATTCCCATTAAAGGATAATCGAAATAATCCGGTTTAATTATATTATTATATTATTATTTTACTACTATAAAGCCACATGGCTAACTAACTCACTGACATTAATGTTTAACCACTTCCAGATGAGATATAAACTTAAAATTTGGCAAACTTATAGCTTCTAGTCTGTAACCGACGGGAAAATTTAAAAAAGAAAATTTTAAAAAATATATTTTTAATCCCCGAAAAACATCCACAATGTCGGAGCGACTTTGAAGTCGGTGCGGACTTCTCTTTGGAGTTCTCTTGTGGCTAAATGGTAAGACCTATCAAAAACCGGCTCTAGAATTACATTAGTTTACATCCACTTGCAAAGAAAACTCTCTGGTAGTTTGGGGGCAGAGCCCCCATAGAGCACAGCGAGTTTGGTCTATAAAATAGAAAATAGGATATCTTAACTTATTTTGATAACCAAGTATTAAGTGTTTGATAAATATAAGTGTGAATATTTATAAAATGCATTATAATTATTTAATTCTTTCTTCTAAAATTAAATTTAACTAATGCATATTATGAATTTTAATATAATGTACATGGAAAGTTTTTTTAATAATTTAAATGGCGCTAAAATTTAAAAAAAAAATTTCATAATTAATAGGTCATATCTATTGTCTCTAAACGTTTGTTTATGTGAGTTGAGTTTAGACTTTAACAGCTAAATAAGAAAAACTAGACAACAAAATATATGTCTAATTCTTGCTTTATACAATCAAGTATTATTATTATTATTATTATTATTATTATTATTATTAGCACCGCGTCTTACTACCCGTTTGGGCTCTACGCACTTACGCTAATGTGTAATGGTAGGGTGATTGTGAGATTAAATGGAGGACCTACAGTTTAACGTGGGATCCGAACCACGGTGAAGGCCCGGCATTCCCCACATTCACAAGTTGTGGTTAATACGCGTCTTGTCAGAGGTGAAGGAAGGGTTTGGTAATCAGATAAATCTGTTCCAGGACCGGTGATTGAACCTCAGACCCCCAGTGCAGGAGTCCAACACCTTACCCCTAGACCACCAGGTCACCCATTAAAGTATTTTAAGTACTAAAAAAGTATATACAAATATTATTAACTGTACTTATGTTAGTAGGTGTGAATATGAGTCAGCCTTCCTCCACCCATTCAAAACTATCCTAATTTCAATCACCTTTGATTTCCAATATCTGGTACGATTATATAGATAGAATACAAGTCATCCCCGCCTAAAAATGGTTTTAATATATATATATAAACTATACTGAAACAAATATCGTCTCAATCTATATACATTGGTGTGGAGTTAAAGGTTTATTTTTTATTTGACGTTGCAAAATGGGTCCTGATTTATAACAACTTAGTTGGTCTTCCATTTAGCTTTATGATGTATGTATAGCTATGTGACGTCACAATCAAAGCCCATCACCAGATGTCCTTCTCCATCTGGCGCTACCTTTTATCCTTTTTAAAATGGGTTATTTATTCTCTATAAATATAATGCGCTATAAAGAAGTATTTCTCTTTGCTTTTGTTTTTTTGTCTTACTTGATAGCCAAGGAGAAATTATTAGGTATGTTTCATTTGAAAATCCGAAGAGAAATGTAGTAACGATAGGACATGACATCATTCATAACATGATGTGCGTTGCATTTTTTGAATGTAAGGAGTGAGGTCTACTGTTTAAAGAACCACTAGTGTGAACTTGATAGCTCTCCGTCGTTGGTGATATATTTTCTTGCCCAGTATTAAGATCTCTTGTTCCTCGAACCTTTGCAGACGTCTCCTTTCGGGGGCGAACAAGAGACTCGTTGAAAAGGCTGCCCGTTACTCTCTCCCCTTTCACGACTTTCAGCTCCATTCAACTCACATCTCCCATTTACCTACCACTCACTTTAGGTTTAGGTTTAATTACGTTCTCCGATGAAATGGCTTAATTCTGTAAGACTTCTCGTAAATATAATTTACATATAGTTATCCTGTTTGTAAGTTCTGGCGCTTTCCACAATTTTGATTTGACCGGATGTTTTATTGATTATTTAGGTCTATCTAACGTTCTTATTTTTGTGGTTGGTGGTTTGTTGGTGGCTTTTTAGTCCCGTTCACGCCCGGAATTTGTTTTGTTCCTAAGCTAGTTCTATAATAGTGTGCAATGTTGAAATGCCATCATTATTGATAGTAATACAGGTGGTCTAGGTGTGCTGGGGTTCGGGGTTCAATCCTCGGTCCCGGCACAGATTTATCTGATTACCAAACCCTTACTTCACCTCTGACAAGACGTGTATTAATCACAACTTGTGAATGTGGGGAATGCCAGGCCTCCACCGTGGTTCGGATTCCACGTTAAACTGTAGGTCCTCCATTTCATCTCACAATCACCCTACCATTACACATTAGCGTAAGTGCGTATAACCCGAACGGGTAGTAAGATGCGGTACTAATAACAATAATAATAATAATAGTAATACGTTAAGAAAAAAACTAAAATCACAAGAACAAGTAAGATGATTTAAAATTTGCTGACATTGTAAATCGTTCTGTTATAGTAGGGATTTAAAATAGATGTACCAATTTGTATTAGTATTAAAATAATTTGTGGACTACTGTGCTGTTTTTTTTTTTGAAAACCCGAAAATTATGGCATAAAAGAGCAATTTCTGAATCGTTCCAATATTTTAATAGATACATGCTTTTTAATTTGTAGGAATGTTGAATTTCTAATTTGAACAAAACATTTTCATTGATAATGCATACAATACATGTGATACTCGTAGTATAGAGCACATATCACTCTTACTTTGAGATCCTAGGTTCAATCACCGCCGTAGTGGCTTTGGAAATTCTGGGTCTAGATCTAGTGCCGGGAAAATTTCAACACTTTAATGATTCCTAGAGGCTTTTTAAAGGAAGCTTATGTCTAAACTTAGCACTTTTTATGCCTTACTTTTCCATGATGCGTGGAAAGAACATGGTAGGAAGGACGTTTTAAATTATGTAAACTTGTATTTTGCAGTCACCATTGAAAAAAGGACTATAATTATTTTATTGGTATCAAAAGTGACGGCTCCAGATCACATGATTTGGTATGACGTAGTTTTAGTGATTTTTGTAACTTCCAGTTACTAAAGTTGTTAAAGTTCATAATAATAAACATCTTTAAAACTAAACATTGCCCTTATATTCTGAAGTTCTTTCGCTTTAAAATTTATTTTTGTTGTATCATCTGATTATAACATTTGTTATACACGATTAATTTATGATAAATATAATTTATTTTTCAAATATGCAAAGCTCATATTGGGAACGCAAACTTGTTAAGTATATTTTCAAACAAAAGCTTTGCACAAAACTTAGTAATTATTTAGTTAGTTAGTTCCTGGTATGAAGACTAGTGTGAAATACTTGCCCAGTCTTTCGAAACAAACCCGCTAATGGGATGGGCTAGGTCTATTAGTTAACCAATAATTCAAACAAATTATCTTAAATTTAATTTGAATATACATTAGACATATTAATGGGGCTTAATATATAGTTCAAGGGTCCCCAAATTATAAATAGGTGGTGAGGTCTTAAATCGCCTTATGGTCCGGAGTCCCCCGCGTCATTAAAATCTTGTTTCGTTTTCTTAAAACTTGCTTTTCTCATCTGGTCCCCTTGGATCGGAAAATACAAGTGCACCAACATTGATTTAACACAAAACAACATATGCACAGTTAATGGCCGGAGCGCTGACTCATTCATTCATTCTCTCTGCCATATTTTTGGTTGACGTAAACCTCCACACTGCTCAATAGGGATGGTATCAGGGCAAATGGTCTCGTATCGCGCTTCTCTTGTTTACAATGTAATTAACTTGATGGGGGCGGTAAGGTCACGACTCGATCCAGAAGACCCTGGATAACCTTCCGGCAACACCCTCCGAGACCGGGTATAATGGACCCCGGATAACGTGATAGACTGTAGAATTCCAACCACGAGCCCCTCATCCATTGCTCGAGGTGCCGTCGCTTCTATTAATGGCTTCAAGGGAACAGGAATATTAAATTTTCTTCCTTGGCGACCGGTACTTTGGCCCTCGGGCTTTTACTCCCCACGTGGGACTTACGTGAGTCCGTGGCGACGTGAATATCCTGCGGCGGTTCATTGCAAACTCTTATCATGGCTATTGTCTTTCTCTTTTGTTGCGTGGTTAAAATAAAAACAATAGCCAGTCCCACTGTATTTTGTCTGAACCGGTTTTTTACATTCGAGCATTCATTTCACAGGCTAGGAGTCGAGAATGTTGGCGGAACTAGTAGCTTCCAAAGAAGCCTCCATTTTCCTAGCTAGTTTCCAACTTCTATGCTGTGTACGCGATGACTTTTATACAGTCAAACTTTGTTTACATCACCATGGGAACCCTTATATTATGTGTATGATTACATATTGGTCAAAAATAATAATTCGATTATTACCTAAGTGTCAACAAATAGAAAAATTATGACAAAAATTTGTACAAATAAAATAAGTTCTGAAAATTGAAAAATGATACCTGGACACGAAAATCAAATCCGGGACCTTTGGCTTATTATGCCAGTGCTCTAACCACTGAGCTATCCAGGAATCGTCTCATTCTCAGGGTCATTCTTCACTCATATTTTAAGGCAGAGTCTATGATGGACGTGCGGAAATCGTCGGCTACAAATGTGAGATTTTATTAAGATCACGAGCTATCAGATAACCCAGCCACCTTCTGTGGTAAGCTCAATGGTAGAGCATTGGCGTACTAAGCCAAAGGTTCCGGCTTCTATTCCCGTGCCCAGGTGTCATTTTTCAATTTTCAGAATATATCTGGATGGAGTAATCCTCACTAAAAGCATAAATTATAGTTTTGGCTATTTTTTCTTAAATAAAGTAAGTCTAGGAGGTTAAAAATATATGATTTGGTGTTACATTATTGCTTTTCCTGATTTATCTTTAAATATTGGCCTCTGGTCTCAAAACGGCAGTTATAACAGTTGGTTCAAACAAACCTTTTACCAATATATTTCGATTTAGGGCAACCGTACATGACAGACGTCTGAAGCCGACAACTCGTGACCGCATACTACAGACAGTCTGTCGGACGTCTGAAGCCGACAACTCGTGACCTCACACGCAACCGACCGCCGTCTGTCGGTGGTTGTGGTGGCGTTTGGTTGCATGCCATGGAAGTTCAGTCTTGGTGCATTTACTTATCACAAATTTTGTTTTAGCATCGCATCTTACTACCCGTTCGGGTTATACCCCTATGTCCAAGTTTGAATGTAGGATTCCCATTTCACCGCCAACAGGTATCGACAATCGTCTATTTGTGAAGTCGGTTGAAAAATGGAACATACCACATCTTTTTCTATAGGTCCGTCTTTTTAGTCTTTCGTGTTCGGTCGACTTTAAGGGATTAATTTTCATATCTAAATAAACTTTTTTTTTTGTTATTTCGAATTTAAGTAAACAAAATTGATCATAACTCACATTTTGTAGATGAAGTAATCCATTTCGCGAAAAGATTTTATTGGGGATTATTTCGCGCATTTATTATAATTATCATTTATTATTATTGGTTTATATAGGCCTTTAAAATATTCTAACAACACTTTTACATAAATTGAAGTACTCGCTTCACAATTCTTAGTTATTTGTATATTTTGATTTACATTTAATTGCTCTCTACTGTGTAATTAATGAAGATATTTGGTTTTTCGAGTCATTATGAGCCTTTCGTCTAGTCGCGACGCTAGTGACGTCATATCTATGATTAAAAGGTTGGTGAATCAAAGCAAATTATAAGACTGTGTTGAAATGACGTGATCACTCCATGCAAAAAGCCGGTGAGGGAACTAATACATTTGTATAATCGTCCCGTTTGCTAATAATAATAATAATAATCCCAGCCCCGCTAGCGCCAATTTCTCGCAAAACCAATAACGGTTATAACTTAATATCAAACGTACGACCAAAAAAACTGTAGCTAGCGAATGTATCTTTTCGTTCCGAGTAATCGTGTTGCCTTGCGCATTTATAAAGTTATGATATATTTATCGACTGGCAGGATATTTATGTTCACACTTCGATATCTGTTTTATTTCAAGAGAGAGAAAGAAAGATAATGGCTTCAGACGCTCGGTAATGAACTGCCGCAGCTTGGTTGAGTAGGAAGGGGGAAGGGGGTCAACTCACCAGGTTGGTAACAGACGCCCAGAAAACATCTCCGCGAGTATCGATGTATTGAAAACCATTTAATCGATTTGTCTGGGAACTATTGCGAGCCAGAATTCGGCCTGGGTTCAATTTAGTATGGAAACGGGTTTGGGGGAGAGGTGGAAGGGGGGGGGGACGAAGAAGATTGGGATATCACGGTCGAGTTAACTAACCATCAGCCCCACTCGTGTTATAGGTGGTCTGGAAGTTTTGCTGCCACTTTGGGATTAGTTACTGCGACATGGTTGGGGAGGGGATGTTTTCGAAGATGTAACTTTAATTCAAATATCAACATCAAACTCTACTTCAACAAAACATTTATTTTGTTTACTTTATTGCTTTTTCTTTAGTTAACTCACATACAATTATTCGTATATTTTTTTCTTGTTAGACTTCAGTTTCTTTGTTTTTTCCCTCTTTATTTATTTTTGTAACAAAGTTTGCTTATTAGTTATAAAGTTATGCGCATTGATGGTCTTGTGGACGAAAGCGTAATTCTCTTACTGTCTGGTTTATATAGTCACAAGGAGGGGGTTAGGGTTCGAATTCCGGCCAGCTGTAAGACACATTTGTTGTTTATCTTAAATTGTTTGCCATCCTCCCTCCAATAAACTGCGGATACAATCTCTTCATATTATACCGCCCTCTTCATTAATGTAATTGTGCGTCCATACCTGATGCGATGAACAACAACAACAACAAAAACCCACCCGATATGGTATTTTAAAAAATATGGTGGTTTTTAAACTAACACGTTTGTGTCGTATGATTCGTGACGTCACAAAATCACTAAAATAGTGAGCTACAGTCGACACACAATGCCTTGGACTTCCGATGACTCAGAAGGCCTCTTACGTTTTATGGAGCATATATTCATAGTTAATATAATTTACCACTTATATTTCAGTCTAACTTATTTTTCGTTTGATGTCTTAACATAATTTAGCCCCTATTTTTCATTTAAATTATTTTAAGAACCGAGTTTTACATTTGAATATAGTAATAGTTAGGGGTTGGAGGAGAGCCTTTCCCTGGTTACATACCTGAATATACCTGAACATACCTTCACATAAATTCGCAGGCTGTGGGAACATTTAAAAATCCAGCACACGCGCGTGCTTGTATCAGCAGAATAGTAATAGTTGCGTCGTCACAAGACTTTCAGAACTTGGTAGTAATTAGAAAGCCTGCGTGACATGATTACAGCGTCGTCGTCTTCGTCTTTTGATCCACGCGACGCTGGATTAGTGGTAGCGTTTGCCTTCGTCTCGCTCGTCTTTGCCTCAAACCTGTGCTCCTCCCC
>CABFOV010003079.1:43836-57814 GCA_902141375.1 Timema poppense
ATGCCAACCATATAAAAGCCTTACTCAGATGCCAACCATATAAAAGCCTCATTCAGATGCCAAACATATAAAAGCCTCATTCAGATGTCAACCATATTAAAACTTCTTTCATATGCCAACCATATAAAAGCCTCACTCAGATGCCAACCATATAAAAGCCTCATTCAGATGCCAACCATATTAAAACTTCATTCATATGCCAACCATATAAAAGCCTTACTCAGATTCCAACCATATAAAAGCCTCATTCAGATGCCAACCATATAAAAGCCTAATTCAGATGCCAACCATATAAAAGCCTCATTCAGATGCCAACCATATAAAAGCCTCACTCAGATGCCAACCATATAAAAGCCTCAATCAGATGCCAACCATATAAGAGCCTCACTCAGATGCCAACCATATAAGAGCCTCACTCAGATGCCAACCATATAAAAGCCTCACTCAGATGCCAACCATATAAAAGCCTCACTCAGATGCCAACCATATAAAAGCCTCATTCAGACGCCAACCATATAAAAGCAAGTCTGTATTTGAAGCTTTTTCTGCCACTTTTATAGCTTCTTCTATTTCTGACAGGAAGTGGAATGTTGAATTATCCTTTTAACAAGTTCTAAGTAGCCTACGGCTGACCATCAATCATGAAATGGATGTTCATAGCGAGAATATTTCTTGGGTTGAAAACCTTTCACTAGAACCATTTATTTAATGAACATAGATAGAAGCTTTCATAAATATCTGATGTTTGCCAACTCCAATTTGTTTTTTGCTGCATTGGCTTCTTTTTTTAAAGTAACATTTATATAGGTCATCTGAGGAATCACAAGTTATCAACCATTACCGTGTATCTTTCTGGTTTGTGTTATTGGAAACGTCTTCAGATTTATTTTGATAACCTGATGTATATTTTTTTAGGATAACGAAATGCTCTAACCGCCAGTTTGCAAAATATTACTCTCTGAATGCAAATATTTCGTTACACACTACTATTGAGTAATACAATTTACATTTCTCTAACCTTATATTTCTTTTTTCAGAATGTTGGTTTTTAAAGAGTAGAATAGAATAACTCATACGTGTGGACACACATAAAAGATTCACTGGCAATTAACCTTTTTTTTAATGAATATAATTACTTTGAATGACAAAAAAGAGACGGAAAAATTTATTTCCTTTATTAATTTTCCGAAAATATAAGCCAATAAAATTATTTAAATATTTGTAATATTATTTTTATGTTAGAATATTTTTTCTTAAATTTGTTGTTGCAACACAATCTTATTTTGTATCTCATATATTCGGAGGTAATTAGGAACATAATTTTAAAAACTCTGTAATCGGTAGACTATCCTTAATTTTTTCCCCAGAAAAACAACTAATAATTTTAATAAGCATATAGCACACACTTAAGGCATACATTTTGAACAATTTGCAATCACTATTTTTTAAACATAGAATTTTTCAAAATCAGCCATTAGTTAAACAACTCCAAATACTCATTATTTTTCCTGTGAAACACTTCACCACGTAAACCTATTTTCAACAAAATTGTTAATACATTTTCGAAGTATTTCTATTTAAAAAAAATCATTCATCAGTAAACCTCGCTTAATTTTAGGAATATAATCAAAGTTTTTTTTATTCACCTTAAGGTATAGATCTATAATATATAAATATCAATTGTGAACGAAATCCATAAAAACTGTTTTGGCTGTAACGCCGGGTAAATAACTCATTCTCCTTATCTGACATTTCCCAACACCTTAGCTCAGTTAGTAGCGTGTCTGTCTACGGCACTAAGGGTCCCTGGTTCGACTCCTGGCATAGCCGAAAAATGTGTCATTGGTGAAATGTTTTTTTTTTTTTCACAGTGATGAATTAACGACCGGGGGCTGAATGTTGTGTCTGTTCTAGGTTTAAGTTAATGTACAAGTCATGTGATGATATAATCAGTCGGTTCAGAAAGTACAAGTTAAATAACTCAAATTAAAATTAAAACTAAATAGTTGACATTATTTTGAATATTTTCTAAAATATTAATAGAGGAAAGACAAATATGGGGAAAGACAGAATTTTGTAAGACCCACTTTAAGAGTTTGGGGCCGCATAAAATAACAAATCACATCCTCTAGGTCAAGTTTTCTTACTTTGGTAATACTGTCTCCTTATGAGAAAATAAAAACCCACTAAAAGTTACGTCACAATATTTTTGTGAAACGACATGCATTTGAAATGGGGGGGGGGGAGTTAACACCCCCCCCCCCTCTTTCTTACCATTTTGTGATGTCATCCATTAAAATACGCCACAAAGTATTGTTAGTTCATTTATAAAATAAGAAATACGGCAAGTACAGGCAGAGCGGTAGTATTGGTAATAGTAATAGTAGTAGTAATAGTAGTAGGAGAGGCAGTCCCGAGTTGAAAACTCATTACACGCCCCAGTCGGCATGCCCGCGACCCCGAACACGAGAGCGCAGCCACTCAGAACACGGGTACCAACATCTCGCCGGGCTTACGCCCGTCTGATTTTTTATCCACATTGTTACCATCTGGGGTGTGACTATGCTTCAGCAGTCGCTGTGAGGATACTTAACTTTAACTGGGATTGGGTTCAGCTGTTGGAGGGAGAAGTTATGGGTCGGGTAGGTGACCACGACGTTGTCAAAACTACCCAGGCGGAGAAAAAAAAAAGAAGGGTTGTTTACGTTTTCGTATATGTTGTTTTTATTGTATTCATATGATCTAGAGGTACAGTCCAAATTTTATAGGAAATATCTTTTATAAAATACAAGCCTTTTTTTTTGCGGCAGATATATATAGTACTCTGCTATTTAATTGGTGTTATCTTATTAGCCATCAAAAGTTACGGTTGCAAATCACATGAATTGACGTATGGATATGTGAAAGTATATCTAATAACTTTTCTATCTGTTAGACAAGGTATTTTCATTTATATTGTACAGTACAATTTTTTTTTGTGCAGTACAGTTTTCGTATGAAAAACCTTATCTGAAATCTAGAAAAAGTTACTAGATATACTTTCACATATTCATACGGCAAGTCATGTTATCTGCAACTATCACTTTTGATAGGTGTACTCGATTAATAATATAGTATTACTGTTTATAATCGTGTCCTTGAGTTTTTATAAAGCTCAAAGAAAATGTTATCATAACACATGATTTAAAACGTTTTACTCATTTGTTATTTATCTCTCTCTCTCTCTCTCTCTCTCTGGCTGAATCATTAAGTTGTACTGTAACGTCAAGCCAACCAAAAATAGGTTCACAGAATTTAAGGCACCCGCTTCGGTAGCCGCGTTGTCTAACGTGCTACTCTTGCACTAGACTAGACTGCTGATGACGAAGATATCGAGGTTCGAATCTCGGTGGGGTGTATTGAGAGGGCTTGTTTTTAAAAATGTTTTTCCACTCTCCCTCTACACAAGTGCGTGTACACTTCCTTTAAATACAACCTTCCTATTCCCTAAAACCATCAGCACAATTAGTACATAATCGTATAATCCGAACGGGTATTAAGACTTGGTGCTAAGATATAATTTAAAGGCCATTGGCATAATTATTGGTACTACGTCACTACCGGACTTTGAAACCACTCCATTGAATTTTATGGCATATAAAAATTATCATCAGTTTTATCGCACAATACTGTATATCACGCTTTATGTGAACACAGAACAATTAATTTACTAAAAATGGTCCTAAGTACAACAATAAACGCGGTGTATATAGCGATATTGTAGATGCGTGTAAACTCACATACTCAATATGTTTTGGTTTGAGGGAAATCACATAAATACATACTTGTGGTCAACTACATGACAGTTGTTTAAATTGCATTTACAATTCATTGTAATCAAATAGAATGGATCATTCATGTTGGACAAGTAAACTTGATGTGCTATATTTGAAGTAAAATGTACGTTTTTATTCTATTTCCTAATTGAGCTGACATTTGTTCATTTGTTTTAATTTCAATTTTGAAATAGCTCTAATAATCATTGCTTGTGATTTCCATGCTTAAACTTTTAATATTATTACAAAAATAGTAAAAAACTACTACTATACTATAGTCGATCTAGATAGCCTTGGAATAAACTGCTTTCCTCAGGATCAGAAGCGATTAAAATAGGTAGCACAACTTCCTTCGGAGTAAAAGTAAAGCTCATGTCGATTGTGGCATGTAGAAGAATCCTGGAAGCAGTAGCCTGTCGTGGGGTGTTGCAAAGGGGAGAATACCTTGTTAGAACTGTACCTGTGCTATGTTCTCAAACACTTGGGGCCCTATTTGACCAATAATACATCATATTCTCTGCATGCCTCACACGGGAATGTATTCTCCTAGATACCAAACCAACGAGAGTTCTACTGAGGGGTGTGAACGATTCACAGGTACAGTCTAAACTAATGCCGCTAACCCTGGCAACACTTTACGACACGCCACTGCTTAATGGTATGTAAAAATACCTTTTCCGACAAAATTAGTAGGCCCTTTCTCTCTCGCTCATAGAAATTTTCGTGTGCTGATATAATAAAGTCTGTTCAGAACGTGCACGTTAAATACCACAAATAAATGATCCACAAAAAATAATGAAAATACTTTACTATACATATGTAGCCAAACCATTATTTTCTTACAATTTTAATTGCCTTTTAAAATAATGTTCTACTCGTACATCAATTTCCGTGGACTGTGGAGGCTCTTTCCATGACCCGATGAGCTGAGGGTGATAGTGAGTATAAGGGTGCGGAACCAGTAGAAACTCTTTCAGAAAAAATATCCAAGATGCTAGCCGGGAATCGAGCCCGTGCGTCCAAGGCTCGTAGTTAGTTTCACTGACCACTACACCACGGGACTGATTGATCTTACGATAAATCCGGAACATATATAAGAAAAGCCTTCCATTTATACATAACGGTCTATCAATGAGGTTCATCTAATTTTTTCGGAAGATTTTGCATAAAAAAAATATTATAACTAATGGAAATATTTTTTTTCGTTTAATTATTGTACTAGCATTAACCTTTAGTAAGAATGTTAATTTTTTTGGACAAAAAACACACTTTAGCATTTGTCTGAGCTCGAACCGTGCTCTACTGAATCATAGTTAAAATGCTTGGCGACTTGAAAAGCTTTAGTCCTTTACACTTTTTCAAAATCGACTAAATATATATTATAAAAATGTATTTATGTTTGCATTGTATATTTACAATGGACTAACGTTCTTTGTTCTAGATTTCGTTAATTACACAATTAAATCGTCAAAGCTTTTTTTTTTATTTGCTTGAAACTAAATAATAAAAAATAGAACTTTACGAGTAGGAAAAATGGCGTTTTTCAGATCTTTTGTATTTCCGCCACCAGTCTGCGCTGGTGTCAGGAGACCCTGGATAAATGGCTGGGACCAAGCTTGGGTACTTTTAGAAAATATATGAGCATCAGAAAACAAGTTAAAAAAAAAACTTTCCCCTTTTGAGTGTACGGGTGGCCGAGGGGGAAGCGGGGTTGAAATAGTACAAAAACTTTTGGTGTCGAGGACAGTTTTACAAACGACTTTTGGTTTTTGGCGTCTGTGTTCCTAGAGAAATTAACTTTGTTGAATTACCTAGCGTCATCTTTAGTTTTTTGTGTGACACACTCTCAACTTCTATTTTATTACAAAAAAAAAGTTATATTTGGTTCATTCCCAATGTTAGACATTTTCTCTGTTTTTTTCTTTCGTGCATACGTATGTATGAGTCTCTATTTATGATTGCTACATAAAGGACCTTATATGACACCGCTTTAGAGCGATAGCCGTGCCTGATTATTTTTTAAACAAAGATTCCTTTGACTAATTATTTCTCAAGTCTTCACAAGTACTTAAAGTTGATTATCCTTCCAAAATTAGGTAAATGTACACATGCATTCATGCATGGATGTACGTGCATCATGAGAAATATTAAAAAATATTAAGTAAGAATTAGATAATAAATAAAGTATTATTTAAAGTAGAGACTAATTTAGATTGTCGCTTGGTAAATTTTGTTTCACATAAACAGGCATATTAATAAACGTGTTCTAAAACGAAAATGATCTAAGACATCACTTTCATGGTAGACTAGACTTCCGATGATGGGGAGATCGAGGTTCGAATCTAAGTTGGGTGTACTGAGGGTAGTTTCTTACAAAATGGTTTTACTATAGACCTCCACGCAAATACGGATACACTTCATTTAAATATAACCTTATCATCCCTAAAAGCATTAGATTAATTAGTATATAAGCGTATATGTGGACCTCGGAGATCTTGGGGTGACGTGCACGCATCAGCATCCGATGTTCGTGGGTTTAAACCCAGCTGCGGTCAACGGATGTTTGTTGAGCGATAAAAATCCGTGGCACAACTTCCTTAGTCGGAAAAGTAAAGCCGTCAGTCCCATCTAGATTGTGGTATGTAAAATAACCCTGGAAGTTATGTGAAACTACCTTTCCCGGCAAAATTATTCGGCTCTTTTTTTCTTGCTCATTGAAATTTTCGTCTACTGATATAATCAGTCAGTTTAGAAAGTGCACGTAAAACTTCTCAAATAAATGAAAAAATTGAGATGTTACTTTTTATCAATATGTTTCTGCAACAATGTTTATTATTTCCTTTTACATATCAGACAAACCTAATATCATACGGAATGCACACGTTCAATGACAAGTCGCACCCGACCCCCTTATGTCGTCTTAAGGACCAATGAGACTGCTCAGGTTTGTTTATCGCCTCATTGTCGAGTATATTTGTACACCCTGCTATCAATTCCTCCCCTTCGGTTTGTTACCTGTTGCGGGTATAAATAATTGAGTTGCTTGCTTGAGGAATATGACGTCATTACTCCCATTTACCTACAGTAGCCCCATGGCTTCTTTGGCGCTGACTGACAGCTTTGAAAAGTTACCCAGACCAAATAATGTATCCCTACGCCGAGCCAGATTATCTGCAAAAACATCTGTTTAGCAGCTGTCACGTTTGACAGTCAAAATTTAGGTATGTACCTAAATTTTGACTGTCAGAAGTCAGCTGTTAGCTGTCAGTCAACACCAAAGAAGCCATGGGGCTACTGTATTTACCCTACTTCTCTACAAAGCTAATCCTCAAGTATTTTCTCTTTGCCAACTCTCTCATTCTTACTTCTTCGATTAAGTCGTTTATAACTATTGCGTTGGGTGCTATATGCATATAACACAAACACTTGGATTCGAACTAAATAATATTGGGTTTAAAAAAATCGGAACAACAAAATCCTCTCAAATGGGGCTGACAATCAAATTGGGCAAAAAATCAAATGGGCAGGATTTCAACATTACGATGGCATCATCTATGGTCAATTACTCGAGGAAGGGAGAGGGGATGACGTCATCGGGATAACCCAAAGTGAATAGAAGGAGGGTGAGAGGAGAATGTTTACTGGTGCACTCCATAGCCACTACACACCACAAGGCCATGTTCTAAATACAGGTTCGAATATTCATATCTTTATTATCTATCTCTTGAAAACTAAAGGTGATGATGATGTTGATGTGGGTGCTATGTGTGGTTTGCAATCATACACATATCATATAGTGCAATATACTATAATCATGTGTGGTTTGCAATCATACACATATCATCTAGTGCAATATACTATAATCATGTGTGGTTTGCAATCATACACATATCATCTAGTGCAATATACTATAATCATGTTTAGCTCGCTTTTGTATGTGATTTCATAATACTCTTGTGGCACCAATAATAAAATTAGAAAAGTTTGAAACTTTACTTGATGAGATATAACTCTCTTCTTTTATCGGCACCACCATACGACAGAGATAATATTCCCGCAGTTCCACTAACTTCTAATAACACGGTGACTTTGTATGTTGGTACTTACGATAATATAAAGCCTCCCCATACGACCGTTTGATGTATTAAGATAAGTAGACTACTATTTGTGCACTCGCCCCTTATCAATGTATAAAAGTAATGTCCTACTTAACTTATATGAACTCGTATTATGTTTGTCAAAAAGAGAGTTTGGGAACAACTATTCTTTCTATGGTTCAGAAAATGACAAGCGGAACCTCGGCCATTTTCTTTATGAAACCTCTTCCCTCGGTTTGTCGTCGTCTACCGGTGTTACTTTCTTTTTATTCTATCGCTCACTTTTTGTCACTGGTTTGTGTCGTCGCTGGCAACGAAGGAACCTCATAATGTCTGCAACTTATGACATCTCCATCCCCCTGGCCCCTCCTTTTTGCCATGTTCCTGCATATATCACTCCCGACGAGGAAGGTTTTAAACTACCCCCATCCCGCCTTCCCCATCTCTACACAAACTAACTTTTTTTTTCTTCTCTCTAGCCGTGATTTGTTGAACATAGTTTTATAAGAAACTCCTATTAGCTACATCCTTCCCTCTCTACCCCGCCTCGCTTCGTTCTCCTTCCACAGCCCCCCGCACCCCCTCTATACTTTAATTTTTTATTTCATGCCATGAGCGCTCCACTTTTAGAAAGCTGCCTCTCTTAACTTGTCTTAAAAATAATGTTATGGGTGTGCGCACCAATCCCCCCTTCCCCGCACCCTTCATTCGTTACTGTCCCGTTGCAAAAAGCATCTAGCCCAACTTAACTTTGCTTTATAGGTGACCTGACCGTCCACGGGTAAGGTTCTAGACTTATATTCTGGGGGTCCTGGGTTCAATCCTCGGTCCCGGCACAGATTTATCTGATTGCCAAACCCTTCCTTCACCTCTGACAAGACATCTTGTGAAGGTGGGGAATGCCAGGACTCCACCGTGGTTCGGATTCCACGTTAAACTGTAGGTCCTCCATTTCATCTCACAATCACCCTACCATTACACATTAGCGTAAGTGCGTATAACCCGAACGGTTAGTAAGACGCGGTGCTAATAATAATAATAATAATAATAATAATAACAATAATAATACCTTGCCTTGGCTGTCTTGTAGAATGCAGAGTGAGATTATTCAGGGGGTAATTATTCTCGTTACTAAGTATTTAGTTGTGTGGGAAACTCGTGCTATGGATATTCATCTAAAGGCTGGTTCACCCATAACGCTAAGCTGTGCTTTGGTTCCTCTTTTCCCTCCTGAATTCACTGTGGTTTCTCTCTGGTCTACTCCAGTGAAGTAAGGTTATGGCGATCTCCAAAATGTCTTGTTTGATCTCAGGTGATAGCACTGAGGAAGAGGAGATACTACTCTTAACATCTGTTTTGGAAGAGGAAGAAAATTTGGGAGGTGGAAGTGTAACTTATTCAATTAACGGTTCAATTACAATATAAGAACACTTATTAAACATAAAACCTAAATAGAATATTACTTAAATACACGAGAAACAAACTGGAAACAAAACTTCAACACTTCTTTGATTATTTTCAACAATCCAGCACTGCGTCGGTTCAACACGGAGCCCAAGCTATGTCATGCGCATGCGCAACATAAGATGGTTCAAGATGGAAGACGGGAAAATTGTCCGGCGAGCAATCGGAAGAAACATAGCGTAGCGTAGCAAGGCAAAGCTAAGCTTTCTGTGTGAACCAACACATTTAAATATATGGTCCGCTATTTTTCTAAACAGTTGGCAGAGCAAATCTTAGCTTAGTCTAGCTTAGCTTTCAGTGTGACCAGGCCTTAAGACCCATAACGGGGCTATGACAGGATTATAACACAAATTATTATACTAAAGTTATAAGTGTGTTTACTCTTGCAACTTTAATATTATTTTTCTATACATCATTGTAAAATGTCTTTTGCGTAAATAACTTATACAAAATTGAAGTCATTTAACTTCAATATATTTACATCTAGTTCGATTTTTAGTTCTTGGATTTTACATTATCCCCACATTTACACTAATTAGGTAGGGATAGAAGTAGTGGAATTTAAATGTATTCAGATTTACGCACATGGAGATTGGGTAAACGTTGGTTAAAATATCTCATTATACCTGTCTCGAATTTGAACCTCGATATCTCTGCCAAGGGCAAACCAGACAATTCGAACCTGACGCCTTTGTCCGTGTGCTTACTGATACAGGTAGATAACATGGTCTGTCACTCAAATATATTTTGCAAGCCAAAAATAATTTTCTGTCTGAAACAATTTTTTTTTTCTCGTTAGTTAGCAACTAAGATGGAGGGTCTGGCCTATCCGTTTCCCACTCGTTATAAAGCCTTTCATTATAATGGCGAGACGAGAAGCTAAACCTCGTTACGAGGTGTCGAGCAAACGAGCCCGCCGCCTGACACAAACAGTCGTAGTGAGGGACGTTCATCGCTCGTCTTTGTCTAATCAACTATCGTCAGTTTTGCCTCAACCCTTTCCCTCCTCGGTTGACACAGACGGACCGAGCAGCTTTCTGTTGATCCGTCACTCGTATCCCAACCCTTTCCCTCACTCGGTTGACACAGACCGAGAATCTTTCTGTTGATCCGTCATGCTGTGCTCAGGCTAAGTTTGTTGGTTTCTTTCACAGCTTCACGGCTAGGGACTGGACTTGATCCACCAACAAGAATCCCTATTGTTAATATGTTTTCACTTTTACTTTATCGTGACACTTAAGAGAGAGGAAGTATTAATTCGAGATTTTAAAAGATGTTGACGTTTTATAACCCCCTAAACCAGAAACCATGGTTTCCGTGATGTCATCTGTATCTCGACATAGTTTACGGATAGGGCTAAAACTTGCTTTCCAGAGCTTTTCATAAGGCTCCCCCGAGGCATCTTTGGAATTATATATCTGACCCTAAAATTAAGGGTAGTTTACTAAAGGGCTTATAAAAATTGATTTTATCAAAAATAGGCCCTAACGATTTTGATTATTTTTGTATCTGGGCACTGTTTAACATGATATAAAAAAAAATAGTATATCTCATTTTTCATGAAAATGACTTAAGAGATTACTTTACATAAGCGGATATTTCCAATTTAAACATATCTCCGCAACTCTTTGAGATACTAAATCACATATCATTGCAAAGTTGTAGGATTAATAAAGACAACATAAGTTGGAAGTATTTGAAATTTAGAACTTGGTATGAAACCCACAGTTTCCGAGCTATATGCAAATATTTTTTTAAATATTGTTTGGGAAAATGGGAAGTGGATTTTTATATTTGTTTCTTTGGTGCAATGTGATAGTAATTTTCTTACCATTATGTTTCTTGCATAATTTATATATATTTTTTTCTTATCTAACGGGCTTTAAGTAAATTTATTCATTTTCTGAGAAAAAAAGAGAGAGAAAGTATGCTCGGTGCACCGTATAATTTATTTTAAGTTTAAGGTTTTGATATTTTATTTAAATTATAAAAGTAATACTATTTAACAAACAAATAAGATGAGTTTTATTTTCAGATTTAATCAATTAACTCTTATTAATTTAAAACTAGCAGCGAGCTTCATATCAGTAGACTACTATCGAATGTTTACTAAAGGACAGTGAAATAAATACACAATTCCCATTTTTGATATAGTAAAATTAAAAATATTATTGAAATTAAAAATTATCTCATGAAATGCGAGTTTGATTTTTAAAGTATTTATCTTATACGAGTAAGTGTACAACTCAAAACACTTCCTTGTTATTTTATAATGAGTAACAAATTACCTAAACGTCACATCAAGGTCAAACCCCATCGATGGGAATTAACATAATGGATGAGGGAAACGACTCATACATAAATAGTTCATTACCTAGTCAAAGTTTTGATTAAAACTCGCGTTCGAATTTTAGTAATATACCATCTACTACTGAAACGGACGTAGAGGCATGTTAGTTTAGCTCTTAATGATTCGACAACTTTTTCTAAAAGAAACAAATGTTGAATTATTGAAATAATTAAATTTTGTTTATCAACGGAACGATTATTTACTTGTTTAACTTATATTATGTTTGTAAAGTATATTTGAAACATTATTTTGACGTGAAATCGTTGTATATTTATGAAAGTATATATTTACTAACAAACTGCTTTAAATATGAGTTTGCTTTGGTTTGGTGATTTATCATTTATTGGATATAATTTCAGGTAAGATGACAGTAATAATATTGAGAGTCTAGGTTCCATGATTTGGAGCCCAGTAGTGTTAAGAGTATCCAGTACTAATGTACCGTTGCCCAGGGGACGCCCGAATGTACTAATCGTACATCCTTTCCATGGAGGCTCTTTCCATGTCCCGATGAGATGAGGTGATGGTGATAGTGATGGTGGGTTTGAGGGTTTGGAACAAGTAGAAACTCGCAAACATAACTTAAGACTAACCGACCAAACCCTGGTGACCGTAGGGGTCCCCTTTCGGGAAAAATAACCAAGGTACCAGACTGGTATTGAACCGGGGATCGCTAGACTCGTATTTAAGGATGGTATCGAAATGTCTCTCCACATTATCTCTATACAAACAATATTCACGATATTGGCAACACCTTTACATAATAATTACGAGCACTACTTACACTCCGGGCCATGAGCAAGAGTGATGTTGGAGCGGAGGCTGAGTAGGGTTGAATTCCAAGAGATGACGCAATAGTGTTGAGGTCTCGACTAGCCTTTGGCTCTGGACTCCAGCGTAACTACGCCTTCGCTCCAGGATCGTTATTTCATACCGACCTATGTTTATAGCAGTGTTCCTTAAAGTTTTGTTGATGGATGACCACCCAATAGAAGCTTTTCGCTCTAGGGGATCACCAGAGTCGTGGAACAGAGGAAAGGTGGATTGTTTTTTTTAAAGTTATCCAGGAAAAACAGTATTTTTAGGCAATTCCATTTTGAGACTATAAATACAAGACAAAAATTAATTTTATTAAATGAAATTGTGAAAAAAAATCATATAAATAAATTGAATTCATAGTTTTTTGATTATTTTTAACGTTCTAAACGTAATACATTTTTTATAGATGATTGTTCAGATTTGTTGACTTAAGGTTAGTACATATTTACTTTTTTACTTGTCATGTCTACCCAGAAAAGAAATACAGCATAGTATGGATATATTTTTAATTTCAAATTTTTGTATTATAATATAATCATCAGTTTAAAAAAAAGTATTACTATTTGGGATCCTGCTGACCACACTTACTCACCCCTATCTCTTTGGCGTAATTAAGGCATGAGCTAAAACCTGAATGGGTTGTAAGACGCGCTGATAAAAAACAACGACATCATAGTGAAGTTTCAATCATCTTGTATCAAGACGGAATAGTGGTTATGTGATTATGTTTTAATTTTTCTCTCATGATAGGGAGATCGGGACTTTGTTCGAATCTCGGTTGGCTGTACTGAGGGTGGGTTTTTTTTCTTATTGCTTTTCTACTCTCCCTCTATGAAAATTAGGGTACACCTCGAAACTAAACCTAGTGCAATTGTTAATATTCGTATAACTCGAATAGATAGTGAAATGTGCTAACAAAAAAAATCCACTAGAAAAGAGTAAGATGTATAATTTCTCATGAAATAGATTACATTTTTTTGCAATAATTTTCAGTATATTCCATAAGGATAAAGGCCATTTTTAATTTTACTTGTGTCCAAATATTGACCCTTTTTGAATAGAGCCGCAGTACCTATAATACGTTTGTCACTTTAGATACACTCGGCGCTGGACGGTCGTCCCCTTGCTAGGTGTTCTTATGTTAGCTGCCAACCTCTTGAGAGTTCCGTGTAACATAACCTAGATATGGTAGGCTGAGTCCAGTCTGCTCGCTGAACGTGGCTTTGAAGGCCGGTCACCGGTAACAGGATTGTTTCATGTATTATTATTATCATCATAGTTTTTAAATTATTAGTTTCACCGAGTCTTACCACCCGTCCGGGCTCTCACAATAGAATTACACAAGAGGGGTAGGTATTGAGAGGAAATGTACCCATATTTGCATGGAGGGAGAGTAGGACACTGTTTAGCAATGACCTAAACACCCCCCTCCC